>JARJLU010000956.1:0-45902 GCA_030272975.1 Sparidentex hasta
TCCCATGGCATTTGGAAAGTGTAAAATATCCGCACCGTTAAATTGTTTTATTCCAATTCAAGTTAGCGGAGGGCTAAAACAGAAGTTAGCCGCTCGACATAGCCAAGCTAGCTGCTGCCCCCTTATTTTCAGTCTTTGTGTTCAACTAAGCTAACCAACAGCTAGAAGTAGCTTCATACCGGTGTGTGGCACCAGTCTTATCATTTATCATTAACACTCTGCAAGAGCATGATTAGCTATTCTATATTTGGTTTAAAACACTTAGGGTCTGCTTGCTTAGTGGAGTTAATGATTCCACTTTGCATTGTCTCCTTTCATTAATGTAATTTGATCCATTTGGTCCCATGGCATTTGGAAAGTGTAAAATATCCGCACCGTTAAATTGTTTTATTCCAATTCAAGTTAGCGGAGGGCTAAAACAGAAGTTAGCTGCTCGACTGGCAGAATTCTCTTGCACATGTGATGTCTTTCGGGTTTAGCCATAGCCAAGCTAGCTGCTGCCCCCTTATTTTCAGTCTTTGTGTTCAACTAAGCTAACCAACAGCTAGAAGTAGCTTCATACCGGTGTGTGGCACCAGTCTTATCATTTATCATTAACACTCTGCAAGAGCATGATTAGCTATTCTATATTTGGTTTAAAACACTTAGGGTCTGCTTGCTTAGTGGAGTTAATGATTCCACTTGCTATTACTAGCCATAATATCTCATTGCATTATTTGGCCCATGCAAGCTTGAGGGGGAAGCCCCACACACTGTTACATACTGTTGTATCCCGTCTCAGTGGTAGGTTGCCCTGTTTAAGTACTGTATTTGTAAGTAAATGTTATTTCTGCAGGTACTATGTTCATAAAGATGAAAAAAAATTAAATATCGAATGATTTTGTGATGTTATTGACTTGTTGAGTATTCTGTTGAGCTCACCAGGTTGTCAGTGACTTTGCCAGCTTGATTGTAGCTTCATATGAAATCTCTGGTGTAACTCTCTAAACAGTTAGCTGAATTATTTCTTTCTCAAGCTTCTTACCACCGTGTTGGCCTTGGGAAATGTAAAATGAATCTGTCGTTACCAGCCTGCTCGGTGAATTGCCGGAACCTAAAAGTGACAGATCTTGCCTAAATTTTCACACAACTTGCGTGGGCGAGTATATTCACTGTTGTCTGTGGCGTACAGTTTCATGGGGAGGAAAGGGACTTGTCCTGGTGGGCTGCTGTGCCAGTGTTTGCCAGCCATAAGCCGATCATTGCCTCTAGCCCCACCTCACCTTGTTGGTATATTCAGCAGTGCCCTCTGTTCTACAATGCCCTCCACAAGCCCCTTAGGATGACAAGCAGGGAATTTTGGATGACTTTCTTGGGGTTTGAAGCCCTTCCCAAGTCCTAACCCTTGAAAACGTTTCACAGCTTATTCGCTGCGCCTTTTCCCCTGCATGAGCAGCGGGGAAAAAGTGTACTAGTCTGTTAAGCCACCACCAGAACAAATAGGTACAGCTGCCAGACTGGGCTGAGGGGGCTGGAGAGGACAGAATTACACGTTATTATGTTCATTTTAAATCTCAATATTTTTCCTAATTTCCTCCACATTTTCTCTTGCCTGTGAAAATGCATAGACATCACTTTTCTCTCCCCAACACGTGTAATTGCAATTTGCAAGAGCTAAACTAATTTTACGACACAGGAACACCTGTATTCATCTCCATATTAATAGAAAACAGGAAGTATAAATCCCAATTTTCCAGCAGCCACTGTCAGTGAAGATGTTCCTTGAGGGAGAAGGCTGTCTCCTCTCCATTAAAATATTGGTGCTCTCCCCCCGCTTTCTCTCCAGAGCGTCCCCTTTTGAGCCGAAATCAGATATCATAATTATGAATGGCACCCAATCTACATCACAGGGCTTGACACTTCTAATATCCATATATGCCAATGCACATTTAAGTTTCCACTGTTAAGGTGTTCTCTACATTGAGTTATAGTACTGTGTGGTGCCGCTCTAGAACACAGGCCCCGGTGAGTCTCATTTAGATGTGGAAAAAAGGAGGTTTGACTGATCGGCTCATTTGGATTAAGCTCAAGTGCACTGCCCTGAAATATCTCTTAGAGAAGAAGAGAACAAACTTTTGCAGTACCTTGGAAGGGGGACCGCCCATGGTTCTGAAACCACAATTTCATATTGTCCCTCTTGTTGGCTAGTTTTCATTGCTAAGTTAGAATTAGATGGTCAGAGTTCTGAAAGAAATGTCAAGGTCAGAGCCAATCAGAGGCAGAGTAGAGGCTGGTCTTTGGGAATACAACAACACAAGAAATAGAAATAAAGGGCCGATGGAACAACAGCATGACACCCTTCCAAAACACCAAAACTCAAGAGTTAATGGGATCTTCTCTCCACCGAAACCCACCCTCCATCTACATTTTTGTGTAATCCTGCATTACCAATCAAACTTAACCTCCTCGATGAAGGTAATTAACTTCCAAGAGCTGCACACTTCCGGATCAAGCCCCACCCCCTTTTGAGTACGGATCCAGATAATTTAGTCGGTTGACCATATATAGACAACGGTGTGCTTGCCCATCCTTGGTTTTTATTATCTAACGATCATTAAATTTAGAAAATGTAATCAGTAATTAGTGTGAGTCTCACGCAGGGCTGTGTTTCCTGCATCCCTCTGTTTGCACGTCGTTACACCGCGGACAGGAAAGCTCAGGAGCCACTGTCAGGTCAGGCTCTACAAAGCTACGGCTGATGTAGGTGCCCTACGTTGCCTCATTAGTAACAACATGAGCAGTGGTCTAATGAACTTAAGACAATGCTAATTAATGGGGGAGAACAAAGGCTTAACATTTTTAGAAAGTGTGAAGCACTGAGTCTGCTTGTATGACAGCGTTTAAGCCACCTTAATCCGCTTGTGATGCGGCGCGTGGTGCCTCGACCCCGCAGCGCTGGGGCAGGTCACAGGGAGCAGCTCCATACCTCCGCTGATATAGTCACCTGTGACAATCCTTTATGGGCTGATAAAGTAAGGGAAGTCTCTCAAGGAACAGTGCACTGACTTGGCGGAGGGTCTCCCCAGGGAGCAGGTGTCAGGGTTGTCTATCAGAAGGCTGAAAGGAGAAAAGGGACGTGTTACTGGGCTCTATTGTATCCCAGTTGTCATTGACTGATCGGGTCCATTTAGCTGGCTTTCACAGTGAATGAAACCACCTGAATAGATGAAAGCGAGACAGCCTTCCCGACAAACAAGGAGCCCTGGAATATTCATGGAGGATCTGTGAGGAAAAGATTAATGTATTAGAAATTAAAATGGGGCCCGGACGTATGATCTTGCTCTAACACTTGGCCAGACCTGTGTCACCCGCCGCTAGCGCCTGAAGTCGGCACATGCCGCTGCCAAGGTGGAGAGGAATCATTAAGCACCCTGCCATTGTGTGAGCAGAATAATCAAACTTCACCCCCCCACACACCCCCCTCCATTCTTTCCCGCAGCACTGACAATGAATAATTCTGGAGCCATTTGCAATGTTAACGGCACCTATCTGGGCCATCCATGCCTTTATGATAAGAGCTCCAAATATGCATTTCAACAGTCTGAACAGAAGCTGCTTCACCGGCATTTCAAAGGACACCTGTCAGTCATCTGAAAGAGCTGTCAGTCTCTGTCACGCAACGATGCCGGTGAAATGGCCCAAAAGATAATCTTTACTCTCTCTCTTTCTCTCTCTCCACCTCTCTCTTTCAGATCAGAGCAGTTACATTTGCAATGGAGTGACAAGTGATTTACACTGGAAAATGGATTGTGTTTAAACTGAGAAAAAAGAGAGGGGGGTTTATTCTTTTAGGCTGCTGGTGTACAGCTGTATCAAATATGCTATCATAAATGTGATCTGGGCTACACTGAATGTCATTATGTGTGATACCACGAGCACTAGACGGGCTACTGAGCTCAAAGGTGACTTTGATAATTCCTATCTCTCTAAACAGAGCTCTGTGAGGAGTAGGCGCCAAGGTGGGTGGGATCTAACAGGTTTGTGTCTCCTAAAAGTTTGACCTTCTCTCGTTTTTAACTGGAAGGTGTCTTCACATAGCCATAGCCTGCTGTGCATTTTATATGCCATGCTGGACAAACACTGTCAAGGTATCTTGTTATAGATTTCTTCTTAACAAAATATCTCTTT
Source organism: Sparidentex hasta (assembly GCA_030272975.1). Lineage (NCBI taxonomy): Eukaryota > Metazoa > Chordata > Actinopteri > Spariformes > Sparidae > Sparidentex > Sparidentex hasta. The sequence goes on from JARJLU010000956.1 coordinate 4,168, forward strand.
CCCCAGCACTGCATCACTGCAGTGCAGAAGTTTCATGTTTTGTTGATTCTGGCAACCTCTTCACCTAACATGCCAGATAGTTTGGAGTGAAAGGAAAAAAGTACTTGGCAGGTAACTGGACGAACCATTTGTCTATCATGGTCTATAATGGGCTAACTGATCAACAGTAGCGGAGGCAGTTGGTAAATCAAACTCATACCAAGGTCAGTTAAGAGATGAGCGAAAACATCTTTTCGATCAAGAAAAGCCTTCAGTGCCATTGATTGTTCTTCTTTCAATTGTATAGTTGACAGCTTTGATTAAAATGATGCTATAGCAGCTACACTAACCTCTTGTCGAGTTGCATTGTTATTTTTAAATGAACGACTGCTTTGCTTGCTGGTCGTCACACCCAAATTATGCCTGTAGCTGCCGGCTCTAGCTGGTGGTGGTTCCTCAAAGGACGCTGATTGGTTTAACCACTGTGTGTTTGGCTACAAGCAAATACCTCGGAACGTGGCAAGATGGATTTTTTGGATGGATGTTCTTGTGAATCCAGCTGCCTTGTAAGGTAAGCAACCCCTGTTTAACTAAAGTGGTATGAGCACCACCGCTCCATGTAATAACACTACAAAAATGCTCAATCTTACCAAGCATATCTGACTAATTTCCAAAAAAATATCTCTTTACAGTCACAATTAGACACCATCACAAGGAACAGGGATGCCCAAACTTTTTCCCTCAGAGTACCAAAACTGAAACTGGAGGCAGGTAAGAAAAGAAAATCTGTTGATTACTTATAGAGTGACATTTGATCTAAATTATTTTCTCCTGCATCTATGTCTCAAAAACAGTCTTTGCCAGGATCATCTTTCAGAGTCTCTCAATTTTTTGTTGTTTTTCATTTGCTGGAAACATTTGGCGAGAAAACTTTGGTGCCCAGACCCACTTTGCTCAGCCCTGACCTTAAAAAAATGTTTTTTTAAGATATAAGGCACTTTGTTTTAGACAATTTTCATTTTTTTTCATAGATTTCTTTCAGGCAGATTTTTTTCAACAACAAATTTAAGCAATAACACCCTCAGAATAATGTTTTGGTTTTGTTTTTTTTCTTATTTTTGAAGTTGTATTTAAGCTGGCTGGCAAGTCCCTGTGTTATAGAAGCTTTTAATTTAAAGATGCAAGGTACTTTTCATGCTGTTTTTCAAACACACTCTGGTGTTTGCAGGATCCATAGCAATCAGTTCATTTACGGCTATGTAAGATTGATAACTGTACTATGATGATGGTGATCCTTTGTTTTAGTGCCACTCATATCTGTAGGTTAGCTTGGGAATAACCGTTTTGTTGACAAAGGTAAAGTCATCAAGATTTCCCATAATGTTGTGATTTTGTGGGGAATCCCAGCCTTTGAGAGGTATTAAGAACAAATATAATTAAAGAGCCAATCTTCTTACTGATGGTCTCACTGATTGCTTCTGTAGGTTATATGGAGGTATCAGTGTTCAACTGAGACTGTTTCATAACCAGTCAAAGACTCCTTGAAGTACATTTAAGTGTTAAACCAGCTGGTTGCAGATTGTACTCCTCCGGTTGGCAAGGAGGCAAGTGAAGCCCCCTGCCCCTCCACATGTAGGCCAGTAATTTGTTAAGCACGACTAACTCGTGTGCCACCAGCTGTTGGTGATATTTACAGTTGAGTGCAGAGGATGTGTTTGGATCAAGGCTTGCAGGGCCAGCGCAGCACCAACAGGCTTGGTTCCGCTCCCCTCATAGCCACTCCATGGGCGAGGACAGCCAGCACACTCGCAGCACAGATCATGATACCATAAAAATCACAATACAGAACGACACAAAACTAAATTTTACATAGCCTGGACAGCTTGCTGGCTCAGCAGAGTAAGGAGTAGGCCATGTGCTTATGATACGGTGAGACGGAATCTGGAGAATGACCTTTATAAGTCATCCTCTCCAAAATCTTCACTGTCGCCCTCCGATATCTGCCATCCAATAAAGCGGAGAGAAAAAAACGAGCCTCAGTGCGGGTGGCCCAGTGGTTTCCTCGCAGTACACACAATCATGAGGAGATGACAGCAAAGTTATGGAACATAAAATCATGCATACCAGACATCAGTGGCACATTTCGATAACCGAGGACCACTACAGCTGCCCGAAACTGTCTTCAATGTGCTCCTGGGAACTCTGCCAAAAGCCAGAGTCACTTTAGTTCATCCAGCACAAGCCAATACAAAGCTCTGTGGAAAGCCCTTATGCTTACCCATCCAAAATTCTTTGTTGTTTTCCAGCGAATCGGGCCATTTTTTCGCACAGAACAAACAGCAATTCGATGAGCAATTTGAATTTCGGGCACTCCTCTTTGTCACATAGTTTCCACACCATGTCCGCTCCTCCAACAATCTCCTCATTGTGGCCCAGGGAGGACATGGTTCAAGAAGTGAGTCACTCGATGAATGTTCACTTTCATTTCAGAGCGCAGTAGGCTGGCATAATCCCTGATACTGAACCCTGACTCACCAGGTCTTTTTTAAGATTGAGCGTTCTGTCCCGCTTCCATTGTGAAAAAGGACTTGCACTCGCACTTTTGACTAGATAAAGTTCATCTACTCCGCTGGCTGATGAAATTACGTGTGTCAGAGAGACAACAAGGCTGTTGTGAACAAAAACATTAAGAGGAAAACCCCGCTGAAGACAAATGAGCACGCGTTCAAATAACTCACGAGTGAATGAGATGTTATGAGTTAATCAAATGAAGTGAATAAAGGAACAAAAGCGAGTAGTTATCTCGTCTGCGGTTTGAACGAATGTCAATAGATGTGCTTGTACGACAGCTTTCTTACAAATTATTCAGTGACTACAATTTTGCAGTTGAAAAAGTCACATGCGGAAAAGCCATTTACCTGAGTCACAAATGAGTATGTAATTGAGTCCTCAGGGAAAATAACTCAGCTTAACTACTGGAAATAATGTGTAAATTCAATACATTTCCTAATGAGCTCATTTGAGTTTGCCGCAATTATATTTGCTAGTCTAGGTGCAGATCGGATTCTGCAGCTGAGTTGAGGTGAATAAAACCGCAGCTCCCTTGTATTCATTAAAATTAGCATATGGACCTGTCAACACTTCTCAGAGGCGCGTTGTAACAATGCCATTTAGCCCTGCATCCAGCAATGCCAGTGGAATGAATGCGCGCGGTGGGTAAATGCCTCCCCACCCCTAGCGACAGGGGTGGAATAGGACTGGCAGTGCTGGCTCTGACGCACAAAAGAGGGTGCGTTTTAACAGCCAGGCCCTGGCCTCTGACCAGGGGCCATCCACATCAACACTGCTTACACTCCACCATACCTCCTAGCTACTGGCCCAGCCAACCAGCTCTATACGCACACTGAGACAGACAGGGAGCGGAGCGAAGGAGGACTGCCGACTGCAGATGTGGGAGCACGTGTGGGGCAAAGGAGATGAGGTAGAAATAAGGATAGCTAGCTTTCTGCATCATCCAACAGCTGTCTGTTGGTCTTATCCGAATAACAATAAAGAAACTACTGTTTCTATTTTAAAAAACAAAATCAAGTATATCTTTGGATAAACTTAATAAATATTCTTATCGAAAGGTGCCAGGAATGAGAGGCCCGTGGAAAAAAAAAAGGGGGGGGGGGGGTTCCTTTATTGTTATTTGTCATCATTACACTGAAGCTGCCAGTGAGAGAAGGTATTGTTGCTCAGTGGAGCACACGAGGCCCTAGTTGCATTGTTGTGCCAGGATTTTAAAACAGGCGGGAGTTATCAATAGACCACAGACTATTCGACTCACTCAGCTGTGCCACTCGATACACTTCAGGACCTCGCGCGCTCCACAGCCAGCCATGATCTCACACAATTGGGCTGCTTTTTCCGTCAAACACTTTGTTTCCGGATGGATCCAGGTCTACGTCTAACGGATGGACGGCATCATCACTCCGCAGCTCTCGGATTCCCTTTTCAGGGCTTTATAAAGAATATGAGCTTGATTTCAATTAATTAAATCTCATTATAATTTGCCATTTTGGATACCAGTCACACTGTGTTAAGACTTAATTAACCTTGCGATTTGCTTATGACAGCAGAAATGAAGTTGGTGAACTAGGCCCCATGTGAAAGAGGGAGGACGCAAGAATAAAAGACAGGCTAAGGAGAAGACAAGGCCTCAGCTGTGCAGCGCACTGATCTACACACTGTGATTACCTGGAGCAGAAAACCGAATGTAAAGGCCTTGGGCTGGCTTTGATATTTCCATCCTTCGTTTCTCTGCTATGACCTGGACTACATCTAACAGACCTAGACTGGAGGTCAGTAGGAATCAAGGGAGAGGAGAGGAGAGGAGAGGAGAGGAGAGGAGAGGTTAAAATTAGAAAAGGGCCACACAATTGAAAATCTCCACATCTTTTTTTACCCCAGATGCTGCCTCTTGAAATGGCCAAGCGCATAAAGATTTTTCCTCGTCCTCTTTATCTCTCTCTCTCTCACACCAACACTCATAATGATACCTTTTTTTTTCCTTGTACCTTTTGTCCAGTATTTGGTGCCATTACCACTCCCACCCCAGCACTAAAAGAACTGGGACGAACTTCATTTTGTCAGGGCGCCTATTAAAAGTTTACATCTTCACACTTCTGTAGAACAGGCCCCTAATGAGGAGGATGGAGACTCTCGCAGTTTGATCTCACTTTATGACAAGCCATAGGACATAAGGTGTTGATGAAAAGAGAAGGAAGCTACCTGTAGTCTGGGCACAAACAGTCCAAGGAACTAAGGTAATATCCAGATGATGGCAGAAGGAAATGAGCATTAATTTGCCAGATTTAAGATGAAGTTATGATCAGAACACGGTCTTGTCTTAGTTGATGTGCCTTATGTGCTTACAGGGTTAGGCTTACGTGCCTAACCCTGTGGCGTCTAGGAGGACATTTCAAGGCACAATAAGCTACAGAAAGAAAACCTTCGAGCTTAACGACAAGAACGTCTTGATTAATGCTTTGTGACCAAGTGTTGAGCTTTGATTAGAGATCCACTATGTAGGATTTTAGGGAATCTATTGATATAATTGAAATATAACATTCATGTTTTCATGGGTGGATAATTCCCTGAAGCTCAGATTCTTATTTTTTTTTTTACCTTAGAATGAGCCATTTATATTTACAGAAGGAGCAAGGGAGCCTGCCATGTTGTACCATCATACTTATTACACATACTACAGTAGCCTAGAATGGACAAACCAAGCACTAGGGGCCCTTTGTGTTCTAGTTCTGTAATGTTCTGTAATGTTCTCACTTTTAGCTGCCACTGTAGGGGAGGGTGAGGGATTTAGTTGGTTAGGCAATCAACACAACGCAAAAATGTAAAATATTCACTGGTCACGGCTTCTCAATTGTTTTGGGTTTTTTTGCTTTTCCTTTATTATGTGATTGCAAACAGAGTATCTACTGGTCAGACAAATTAACAATTTGATGACACCACCTTGCCCTGGGTAATTATGGGCATTTTCAAAGTTTTCTCTCAGAAAAAGAGTTTGCTTTGGTCCATGGTTCATTGTATTGCTTTAATGGATTTTCAAATAGTCAACAACTAGTGATCAGATAGTGTTCTTTGGAGAAAGAAACAGTGGGTCACTTCATAGCACAAGACTTGCATGTGTCTGTCACAGAACAGTTCTATATTTGTTGGTGGCCTAATGACTCTGAATGTTCTCATCTGACAACTAACAAACTGAGCCAGCTATAAAAGACTGGGCATTGAGTTATTGTTTACCACCAATTTATATCCAGGAGGCTAAAAAAACAACCGAAAGGTTTACAGTGACAGTGATTCATAGTGACAAAGTGACTGTGAGGACAATAGTACCTGGATTTAGGATGAAAGGAGAAGAGACAAAAAAGCTGAAATCTCAGGGTTTAACAGATGCAGGATGATAACAATTTGAAGGAATGCGCCCACTAAAAGTTGTACAGCATCTATCTAAACTCTGCAATAAGAAAAGTTAGTTGATTGATCAAGTGTGGCTACAGCATGGAATTTTAACTGCATTTTAAATCTGCTGTAGCTTTCAACGACAGCTCACAACCGTTTCTCAAAACATGTTTTTGTGTGTAGAGTAATACAGCCGAGCTCAAATTTCTCTCGTCCCTTCAAGCGCAAAATACAAAAGGCCTGGGCTGCCACTACCTGATTCAATCAAGTGTGTTACATTGTATACCCATGGGCAACAAGGCAACTTGTATTTTAATTAATAATGTAATACCCTGGTCTCAAAGCCTCGACCCCTGGCATTCTTTCTGCTTTTCTTTTTTTTCCCTTTTTTTTGTAAATACTCTCAAGATCCCAGCAAAGATGCTTGGAGCATTTTTCTGCACACTCCAACTCATGCAGCTGTATTTGATGCATAAGCTTCGAAAATAACACTGTAGAGGTTTAGCATTATGTGATAGCTCAGGGAGAGAGCAAAGTATATGGTGGCATATATATCATAATTTAGGTAAACAATAAAAAACAAGAGTGGGGAAGAAAAATTGCAGAATAGATTTAGGAAAGAATAAATAAAAAAAGGTATTGGGATAAGAAAACATCCCATGTGAGCAGAGTATATGGTGTGAATGAAAGTTAATGTTAAGGGCTATGAAGACAGAGACATGGCCATGGGTGCTGTGTTGTAAGGAATAACATGCACAGTGAAGGGTAAACGCACGCTTCTTTGGAGGTCCTGGACCGGAAAGAAGCCTGAGGGAGCTCATGGGCTTGTAGGATACGGGGCTGTATTCAACCTTTCTCTGCAGCCACACACACACCAACAACAACTGGGGATGATGGCACTTTTACAGTATACCATGAGAAGGTCTGAGTCATTTGTTCACACATAATAAAAATGATAAATAAACATACGAAAGTGAATGACTGACTGACTCACATTAAGTCATGGGAAACGTCGGAAATGACCTGCGTACTGCAGTCGTTTCAAGCTTTTATCATCAGCACAATCAATCTATTTTCATCTGGGCGCACAGATCGATGAACTGTCAATTGTTTATAACATTTTCTCAGTTGTTGTTTTGCATCATTTGAAGCCACGAACGACTCTGAAACTATTTTGTGAAATCACAAATTAAATTTTTAACAGAACAAACGTTTTAATTAGCGAACATGAGCTCAGCCACAAGTAAATCTAAAGTGATTATTCCTGCCCTGAGAGAAAGGCTGTCTCTCTGCGCTCTGTCAAAAGGTCAATTATGGCCCCAAACCGGCATGCAGTGACAGTGACCTGGAAGCGCTACTGATGACCCCACATCCAGGGGCCCAAAAGAGTTGATCATCTAACATGCAGGCTGCCTGGAGCCATGGAAATCTGACATTTGTCCTTATTCAAATGAACACAAACAATATGCATCTCATGCCTCTCCCTAACCTGTGCCAAATCTAAGACATAGGGACCAGCAGTCTTAATGCATTGTCCTCCGATACAAGGCCATGCCCTTCCCTGTGAATACAGCCACACAGCAATCACACACAGAGCCTGCAGTAAAGAGCGGACTGCAAAAAGGCTCCGTCTTCGAAAAGCATCTAGACTAACCCTAGTGGTCATTATAGTTGCGCTGTACAGCACCAGGGTCACAAAATGGAGTGGGGTCACAGAGTAAGGGAAAGCAAAAGAGCAATTTGAATTAATGAAGAATAGGAAATTACAGATTAAGATTTTTTTTGTGTGAATCCTTTAAAGTGCAATATGTAGTTTTTACCTGAAAACATTTAAAAGATAAAATAAAATAATCAGCAGATTGTGGGGAAAAAAATAATCGTCATCTGTGTACTGCAGAGATATCCAATTAGGTTAGCATGCTAACCAGCTCGCTCAGACGTGTCCTGTCCAAATCTCCTGTGATAGCGATGTAGGTCTAACCTAAATCACAACTCTCCCTAAGTGCTCTGAGTGCCCAGTCCAGACTGCTGGGTGCACAGTAAACCAAGCTTACTAGCTAACAGCAGCTACAGTTAGTGGCAGTTAGTGGTTACTCTGGTGAAATGCTGCCCCCTTAATGTCTGGAGTATGAATCACACAGCTGGCCAGTTCTTAGATATTGAGCCTGTCAAGACACTACAATCAATATTTATTTTAAGTGACAATTAAATAAATAACTAACAGCGTGAACAGGTTTGCCTGTAGTAACGAAGCCAAAAAGCTTTTACCGTGCATAGCTTTACTGTTTTAGCTCAATTTCACAGTTCTCATTGTGTTTTTCAGACAAGGTTAGCAGCTAGCTAGTGAACATAATCGACAATTGGCTGCCAAAATACCAGATACTGTAATTCCCTTCAGAATTGATGGAGACCAAACACAGGGTTACAAAAATAGTGAACTAAATGTGTTTTATTAACTCAAAGAGAAAATAAACAAAACAATTTGCAAAATATGGCCAGAATTCAAGGGTAGCTCCAAAAATATAGGGGGCAGCATATCACCTTCGGAACATGGTGCAGTCACTAGAGGTTAGCCCGCCAACTGGGACTGAAAAAAGCCTCCAAAACCAACAAAGGTCCAGTTTAAGACAGGGGATACAGTACAGAGGTTTTATACAGCAGACCTGACCAGGAGAAAGCATTACACTGGTGTGCAGCAGGAGAAAAAAAGACAGAGTCAGGTATTGGCAGCAGCCGCAAACAGGGTTCTTCACACATCACAACTTTTCTTTAAAATTTAATATTTAAAAATTGCTCATTTTAAGTGGGTAATAAAAACTTATAATAACTAAGTTGTATAACTGTTGGCACTGCTGTCAGAACGATGACTGGATGGCTTGAAAGTTGATAACATTGTTCTGTAAATTGAGCCATTTCCCATCAGATTTCTTACCAATGAAGACAGAAAATGCAAAGTAAACTCAGGACTTATAAGGAGCTATTTTTGTTATCATTCTGTGGCCATTATATACTGCAATCAACATTTACTTCATAATGGTAACGGATGTCTGTCGGCAAAAAGTTGACTCACAATGTGTCACTGATGTGATCTACAGCTTGTTTCTGCCGCCTCTGTGTGGCATAAAAATTCAGTTATGGGACAAATAAAGGCCAAAATAACACTGGTGTTATTCCTATTTTTTTTTTATTAATATGGTCAACTAATCTCTTGAAAAGGCCTAAACCAACAACACATTTTTCCATTTCTACTTTCTCCCTGACATCCCTTGAACATTTTACATATACAATTTTTTAGCGAATACCACACTAATGAGTATTTACTTTGGCAGAACAGTGTGTGTGAGATTAACTCCAACTAAAGTGGCCATAATGAAGGGACATGTCAGCCAGTGCAACAGTGCAGCTCATTGATTTGTTAAATTGTTTATGGAAAACAATGGAAGTGTATGGCACAGAAATAAATAAATATCACTCCACTAATCCTTTAAGTTTGGTAAAATAGGACATATATCCATCGTGCGGTCTCCCTTCACGCTAAAGCAATCTGAGCCCATTTACTACACAGTGGCGTAAAAAGCTTTGCACAGACACCTCTATAAGAAGGTTATTGCCGTAACACCAGTAACACCGGTGCACACACAGTAAATTCCCTCTGAATAGCACTTGCCTGAAGCAACACCTACCGTAGTAAATGTTTATCCATGTGGACTTCCCATCTCATGCTGTTTTTGTCTGTGTGTGCAGAAGGTAGCGGCCTGGCCTGGAACTGTATGACACAGAGCAAAGGCTCTCATGTCTTCAGGGCGTTCCACAGAGCATGATCATGAAAAGCCGAAACATGAAGAAAACTGCAAAAGGTTGAGCCGCGGAAACGTCTTTCTTCTGCACGTCAGTTAATTTCCCCTTTTTCCCTTTGGTTCCACATCACTTTTCTATTATGTTTTGAACACACAGTGAAGCCATGATACAAATCATGCTGCTGGAAAAGACGGGGAAAAAAATCTAATCATTACGCCCTCAAATGAAAAAATGGATACCAGTGAAAAATGTAAGGGAATTGTTATTTTTCACATTCTAATTCACATCACAAGGAACCGAAAAGAAACACATGCTGTATATCAGATTGGTTCTGCGCCTTTTGCCCCGAGCCATGCAGCACGCACTGATATTAGTTTTAAATACAGATTGCTGGCAATAATGGAACAGAAGAGTCCATGCCTGCCACATAAGCCCGGTCTGGTGTACCTCACACTGCCGGCTTTCCAAGACAGCTTCAATCAAAAAGCTCAAATAAATGTAGTTCTTTCGGTTCTGTCAACTGTAAACTGTTATTGATCCCAACAAATGAAATTTGTTCACGTTGATCGATCAAACACATTATCTGTGTTTTCCAGTCTATTACCAGCAAGTGGAAACTCAGGAGGCATCAATAAATAGAGTTGGGTCACCCCGGGTAGATTCCTTTCAAGCTGGAAGGGCTGTAAAAACAGGCGACCAAACATAAGTACTTGTACTTAAAGGTAATGGACCTGCATCATGACTAAACGCTAAGTGCCTGGGGTGTCTAGATGTGGAAAGCACTTCTGTGGCACCTTCAAGGTCTAGAGACACTTGTGTATGTACTGTATACTTGCCCTCCTCTCTTCTGCCCTTGCTAATACCCCCCCTCCCTCGCACACGAACATATGAAAGCCTTCCAGCTGGCACCCAATGCCTGTACTTGGCAGGTCGGGAGGAACATGAGAATTAAACCTATATCGCCCCAGCTACCATTTCTCAAATATCAGTGGAGTCCAGCACTTCACCAGGGACCGGTGAGAGGAAAGCATGTCAATGGGACAAAAAGCTCCTTCTGGCACCACTCAGCTGCTCTGCTCACTGCTATTACAGGAGGAAAGTTTTCATAAGTAAGTCAACACAAATGGTCCTAAGTGGAAGGGATCCAGCCAAACGGTTGGATCATGAAGTGACGTTATCTCTGCTTCCTCTAATATGCTTTTTACAGACTAAATGTACTTGGGAATTAGGCAGAATAGTAATAAAGATTTAGTCTAGTTGTTGCACGATCTGGGGAGCAATATTTTTTGCGGAATTATTAGTTGTCACTATGACTAAGGGTGAGTTTGTAAATCCAATCTGACTCAACACTGAAATTAAATTCAAAGTAGAGGATATGAGCATTCAGTACTGAATAGCAAACAGGTCAATGAATTGTTTGAAAATGAATAAAAGCTTCATTTCCAATCAATGTGTATTATAATCCAGGATGAAGTGCCTCTTGTGCAAGAGCTTGTCAACAGTGAGATGATGAGACATATGATGCGTATAGATACTAGCTAACAGTTAGCCAGTATTACACATTGACAGTTCTCTCTTCTCGGCTCTTGTTTGTTGGACTATTTTTCCCTCAATTCAACCATCACTCCACAGTTGCTAAATTTAGCTAGGACTGTTCAGCTTCTTTTGAAAGTGTTTGGAATATTCAATTTCATGATCATTTTAGAAGTTGGAGCCAGCAACATGGATGTGGTCGCCTAGAATCAGAATCAGAAATCCCTTTATTAGTCCCACAAATGGGAAAATTTGTGCGTCGCAGCAGCCAAAGGACAGTTCAGTATAACACCAAACAATAAAATTTGTAAGAAATAAACAATATAATTAAAAGGTAAGAAGAAGGTGTCACCAATTCATTTCTGAGGAGACATTATGAAGCTCAGAATGGTGTGTGGTGGGTATTACTGAACACTCAAAATTAATTCAAGTAAAAGTGAAATTACCACTTGAGAATCATGCAGTAAAAGCTAACAAGTACTTGGTAAATAAACGATTGACTGCAAGTATGAAATCAACGTTAACAGAACACACATTTAAAAGTCCAACAGACCACTAGCTACAAGATAAATTAATGTTATTAACATAACATCAAAGATTAACGTAGCTAATGTTAGATAGCTAACTACATTTTCACCATCAGTATTTACAACTAACCTCAAAACACTTGCAAAGGCTAGAAGTTTAGATCTCTGTGTCTCTTGTCCAAAACTGTTTATTCCAGGCAGCAGGCAGAGGTGTTACTCGCGCACTCCCCCGACACACAATCACCATATTTAGAGCAGATATGTGGCAACATAGCAAATGCATTACTGGCTGAGAAATATAAGAGTCAAACTACAGTTTTAAAAAGGGAACATCAAAAGTATTCTCTCATTCGTGCATTACTTGTGATGAGGTACAGTTGTCATTAACAGGGAAATTAGCAATAGAGACCAACTTTTCTTTCTCACTCTATTTCTGGTGTTATGTTGGCCACTCACTTTTGCAATGAGCTTTAAGTGGCCATTCAAGGAACTGCAGTTTTTGGCACTTCAGCATTGGCTTGATCATTCAGCCCCAGAAGTTGCCGCATGGTTGTGATTGGGCCGAACTGTATAGCAAATTTCTCAGGAGGTATTCTAATTTACAGTCTTACCAATTAGATATAAATGGGGTCGGCAACTTTCAACATAATATAGATGTAACTGATCAACTGAGTGCATGTTGCAGTAGGGTACTACGGGTCAAATTACACTTTTATTTTAGCTAAGACTGGCACACATGGAACGCCACGGCACGTGTGGAACTGCACTGCATCAAGAACTGCGTCAGATCCCAGAAATGAGCATACGACATATTTCTCTCACGAAACAGCTAGTATTTTATGTATAAAACATGTAAACTAACTTGTTTGCCAAGCTGTTATATTACAAACTTCAGCTAAACTTCACCAAAACCATCCTCTTCTGTCCCTTTACATTTCTTCAGATTACAGAAAGTGACAGCTTGTCCACAAACCAACAGCAGCCTTACTAGGAATAGGAATATCCGCCTCTCTACAGTGATAGAGCAGCTCTGATAGCTCCTTTATTATGGAAAATTATTTTAAACAGCATAAAACAGCAGAGGCTCATTTTTTCCATGTTTCTGCCACTATCACTCCAGCTATTGATAAGATGTCTAAATTTATTGCAGAATAATTCTGCAGGAAAAGAGATAAAAGGTTGCTGAATAAAATATGAGGCGAAGGCTGTAAATTGTAGCAATGCATATCATTTCATTCAAATGTAGGACGCAATTACCATCTGCTACACTCATCAGTCCCCTCCTTTATGACTTAATTATATGTTTAATGCTATCAGATCAAGGAAAGGGCAAAACAGATGAATGAGGGAGAAAGAGGAAAGATTCCGCAACAAGACAAAAGGCAGATGAAAAGTAACATAAAAGGATGGAATTGATTTCATTTACCAGGAAATAGAAAAAGTTAATTTAGATACAATGTTCCCTCATCTCCTGCGCCTTTGTAAGATAATAAACCCAGCGTGTTGCCAATAGGTCTCATACCAGTCAAACAAAAGAAGTCAAGTTCCTCAAAACTGAAAGACTCATATTTCTCAGAGAAGACGGCAAGTCAAAGTCTTTGACATCAATGCACTATCTTCATTAGCATTAGTAGTGTGTTATCAAAGACCAAAACATGTGACAATGTCAATCTTCAGTTTCTTTTAGAAGCCATCTGGAGGGGTTTTATATCACCTGCACGTTTGTTCTGTTTTATTTTATCACAAAATTATTCATCATTTTACATTATTTTACCACTGTGACACTAAATGTATTCTGTTGTAGTCTGTTCTGTATGGCTCCATTGCCGAGGCAAAATGAAACTTTCCGATACCGAAACTTTTTGTTTGGATGCAAATCGTGTACGGCAGCGCTCACAAAGAAAACTGGGGTTGTCCAAATGGCTGTGGGGTAAAAAGCTAGCCAGTGGGCATCCCAGGTGCCAGCGGGCACTGTCCTAACTGTGTACCTTTGGCCAGAACTCATTATAGGGTGACATTTAGGACTGCTGCTGTCCATGCCAAGTCAGCCCTCTGGATTGAGACAAATTATGTAGTTATTTTTTATGTCAGACATTAAGTCATGTCCAGTGGGAGCCAAATCAGTATCACCTTCATGTCACCTGGAAAAAAAAAACTGATGAAAGCCTGTAGACTTCTTAAACAGGGGTGTTTTTTTAACTTGTTTGGTGAAATGTTAGGTTTAGAAAACAAGAATGAATTGAATTACGGCCGGATCTGATCTCTGTAGCGTAGAGACTTCAGCAGTACTATGATGTGTTATCTTATCAACTGTGAATTATTTTTCTTCTAATGAAATTTACCGCTTAAACGTATCGTCACAGCATTCAATCACACGATGACTGGTTTTAAAAATCACACCCCTGTTCAGCTGTCTTACTTTTTTTGTCTTAATGTGGATCCTGTGGAAATCAGAGATAAAGTCATGCGGTATGAGAGGATTTTTTTCCTGTGTTGTAGCCTGTGCAGTGGTTTTGTAAGTGTTTATAATACAAAAAAAGGTTGTTTATTTATTACAGCAAACTCACCTGACTTTGATAACAAGGGTGGTATGCTATAAAATAAAATGACATGCCATTGCTGTATCATAGAGGATTCTTTCTATCAGAGATTTACACAGACTTTCAATAAGCATTCAAAACAAATATTATTTGGTGGCTGAAGAGTGATTTGCTATATTTTTTTTTAACTTGCGGATAAATTGCAGAGAAAATAAGACAACATGAGTCAGATTCTTCCATGAAGCCAAGCTACTGTCATCATCCCGCCACACAGAGCACAACATGAACAGAACTAAAGCTCCATCTTGTGGACTAAACCAAGTACAACACACACAGCTTCCCTTGTTTTACATGCACAGGTTTGGCCACAGATACACTCGCAGTAAGCCCTTGAAATGCTAAAAACATGTAATATCACATATTGATGGACAAAAACAAGGCACAAATTAAATGTGTAAGTGAGTTTGAGTACAATGATGTGATATATGTGTGAGAAAATAGTCAAATCTGCAGTGAAGCAATCAAAAAACATTTCATACTGCAGTACATGTAAGATAATATATTAACAGAAGAAAAATAAGACAATGTGCATAAGACACTATCTACCTAATTTACACTGATTAAGTGTTTAAATCAGTTTGGGTACAACTGTTAAGCTGGCTTATGTTTTTGAGAAACTCAATTCAATAAACATTTTATCGTAGATATTATATATCAACAGACAAAATCAAGACACTAATTAAGTGTTTAAGTCAGCTTGAGTACAACGATGCAGTACGGTTTTGAAAAAATAGTAAAAATCTGCGGTAAAGCCTTCAATAAACATTTAATTGTACATATAATAAAACATATTAACAGACAAAAACAAGGCACTGGTTAAGTGTTTAAGTCACCTGCAGTAGAATTATAAAATTATGTTTTTAGGAGTATAGTAAAATCTGCAGTAAAGTGATTAATAAACATTTTATGGTGGTCTCATTTAGCCTGATCTGATGCATACAAAAACACAAACAATTGAACATGGAGGAGTCAGTCAGTAAGTGGGCAGTCTGGCACCGGCTTGCAGGTATCTCACGAAGCATGAAATGAATCAAAGTTGTTTATTTCCTTTGTCAAATTGCAGATAATTGCTCATTTGATGTATTCCCAGTAAAGCCCTCACACGATGCATATGCTCCGGATTTCCACACAAACTTGAAGATGTAAAAAAAAAAAAAAAAAAACGGAAAGAAATGGGATGTAATTGATTATAAGTTAATTGTGCAAAGGTCTCCCTGATGGGAACCATCTGTCAAAACAAGCTGTACATTCACTAATTCTAATCATAATTAATTTAGTGGCTAACAAATTACATACATCATAGTTAGTACAGGGGGGAAACTACCGCAGGAAGTGTTATGAAACAAATTATCTTTAACAATGAAAGAAAATTACATCACATAACTAAATATTATACTCGTTTCCGCGAGCCATATTTCTTAATGAATTCTCTAATTAATTTAATTCACACAATGTGCATAATTTGGAGCTGGAAAATGTCAGTGGGTCAGACTTAACCATATTGTTGCTGGTTGTCTATTTCAACGAGTGCCATATTAGCACAACATGACCTCTATGTAAATTACACAGACCAACTGTTGTAATTTTAATTCCAGGGTCTAATTAAAATGTTCTAAAGATATCATACAAGTGCATTTAGCCCATTTTACACATGCCGGTGTCAATGCAAGATTTCCATTTGCCTTCATTTTGTGTAATCCCTCTGATGGGAAACATCATGACAGCTTATGTTACAGATGTCAATTATGACAAAAAGGCTATTATTTTTTTCATGCTTCTCACATTAAAGCCCTGAACTTTTCTATTCGGGGTGACTCACCACTCTCCAAACTCAAGACTGCTGGAGCTGCGAGCATTTACAGACACTGTGACCGAGCTCATTCAGAAAGCACTTACATGTAATGGAGGTGGGCATTTTAGCTTCCGCTTCTCTTACACTCATCCCAATTACTCACTCCATCTTACTGAGGTCAACAGGCACAATCAAAGACAGTGAGACTGATTAGTTCAAAAGATGTCACAGAAATTGTTAAGAGTGAAATAATAACACCCCACAGATCAATATGGTATGTTTAAAGATCTTTAGCGGCTCGCTGAAGAACTGTTGAGTGATTATTTTCGAGTGGTTTTCAGTTGGCACGGCTCCGATAGGAAATAATGTTCTTTCCGAGAACCTCTGAAGGACCATTTACTTCAGGGTTAGCCTGCAACAAGCCATTTTTATGCCTCTGCACTGGGGATATATCCATGGCTGGAATCACAATGTTTTCAGGTCATCTGTATGTCCCATTGTTCTGACACAATATCTCATGACCACCTTGAGGTAATTTCTTCAGATTTGGAGCAAATGTCCACTGGGACTCAATGATTAACTGATTAGAGGTAGTGTAACCTCACATAAAACTCTACTTGGCTATTACTCAACAATTCATATAAGTATGATACCAGATTTTGTCTTATAACTATATAACTGCTATAACTTATATTTCTATAATATGTCAAAAAAGAATCAGGAAAATGACTCATCACAATTTTCCTGAGCCCAAAGGGACGTCTGCAAATTGTGTATTTTGTCCAACCAACAGTCCTAAACCCAAAGACTCTTTATTTACTATTTTAAATAACAAAGTAAAGCAGCAGTCCATCACATTTAAAAAGTTGGAGCAACTGACATTTCTCGTTTGAAAAAAAGCTTCACTTTAGGGTGCATGTACAGCATTTAGTACTATAAAGCTGCATCTTGCCTATTATCATTTTCATTTCCAATTAATTTTTTGAGTGATCAGTGAATCCATTGGTCTACAGAATATCAAAAAAGAAACTAAGGGGAAGTCATATCTGCCACTAGGGGCCTCTCTTTCAAAACAAAAGACAAAAGTAGCATGAGATCATGGGAGATGGTGTCAATGAAATTCTGTCTATGTGACTCAAGCAGAAATGTTCCCATACAGGTTTTACATGTTATATTTAGTCGACTCCATCATCATCAGATAAACGAGCAGTCAACACCCCAGCGTTGCCACATCAGTGTTTGTTGTTTGGTGGCATCCTCTAGTGGCTGTCGCAATTATTACACTTGAGGACGTGCTGAGACATAGTATAAAGACTGTACACAGTGTATTCTATGTGTAAGAGCAGTGCAGACACCTGTAGGTTTTTTTTAACATTGTTTCACTTCAGTTAATGTTCCCATAAATTAATGAATTTTTTGTTATTACTCTGGCGATTGACTTTCACCGCTATATGCTCCATCACCTCTGTCTGGTGCCCGTTCAGTTTAGAGGAAAATACAATCAAATTTACCAAATGATGCCATCATGAGTGCGAATGCAGAAATGGGTGAATAAATGAATAAATTGCCCAGTGGATGGAACATATAAGCTAACACATGCATTGCAGGGCTCGGGGGCTATCCTGAGGCCAATCATTTAGCTAACACACTAATGAAAGCGTGTGTAGTGTGGCTAAGGGCAGCCACCATGGGAGGTACCACTCCCCTCCCTCCTCATGTTGGGGACTGTTAATAGGCTGGATGGAGCCAATGGGACTCCCAGGAGAGGCCTGCTGATGAAGAGGAAAACCTGTCGTCGCCCTAACTAATCACTGCCTAATGGCTGCAGTAACACAGGTTTTACAAATGCGATTGTGCATGTGTGACTGTATACGTGCATGTGAGAAAAATACTTAAGTTATTAGATATCGTGATCTTGCTGAAATGTTCAGTGGGAAAATCCATTGTGTTTCTTTGCTTGGTGATGTTTGGTAAAACTGCAATTTACATCACAAGCATATACTCACTGTCATTTCAGGGTATTGTCAGATTTACCTTCGCCAAACCATGATAATATGAAGAATCGCTGTTTATTTTGTTTTGTTGCATGTCATTAAAGGTGCAATACCAAATCCAAATGTAAACTTGACTGGAGCCTGCTATCAAGAGTCTCTAAATACAGAGCAAATAAGCCAGACACATGTTATAATCTACTGCCCTCTCTGTTTTGTATCACAACACAGAATATCGTTTGGGCTGGTCAGACAAACCAAGACATTTAAAGGGGACTTGTGTGGCTTTTGTGAAACTGTACTGTACAATTAAATGACAAAAATCAGCAAATCATACACTAAACGTTGAAGTGATTAATCAAGAAAGTTGTCTGTGGATTAAACAACATGAACAGAATAGTAATTACAGTCCCAAATGAAATGTTTTCTTTGCTGTTTACATTTGTCAAAACAGCAGTAAAGCAGGCTGGGTTTTTTTTCATTCCCATTTTTCATTATTCCCAATTTTGGGATCCCAAGTTGTGGTGTCAAGTAGACAGGGCCGTAACCAGGATTTTAGAAATTCTGAGGTCATAATTGCGGAGGTCCGAACATAAGCAAAGTTTCAGCGGGCGGGTCCATAAGGAAATGTGTATTTGTAACTGACACTATGTATGTGTGTGTGTGTGTGTGTGTGTGTGTGTGTGTGTGTGTGTGTGTGTGTGTGTGTGTGTTGACCAACCTTCGAGAGGGCAGGGACAGCAGAGTACTGTACAGATTTGGAGATATGAAGGCAGTCAGAGCCAGTAGATGGCGGCAGGCAGCCAGTCACCAGGCCTGTAGACTCACTGAAATTGTATGATTGTTGATTATTAACAGTACACTGATTCCAATTAACATAAAAGATAGATAGATAGATAGATAGATAGATAGATAGATACATACATACATACATACATACATACATACATACATACATACATACGATTGTCACAGGAAAAAAGAAGATGTAATCAGAGTATGGACACATCAGGCAAAAAGGGGGTTTCTTGCAGGATTATCATTTTATAATAAAGAATGATACAGCAGTCTGTAACTCTGTGCATGACATCACTTCAGGAGTCTCACATCATTTTACACTGTAAAATCTGCAATAATCTGATTTAATATATGTGTTATTCAAAGGTAAACCAAAAGTAAACCAAATATATTATGTCCTGAGAGCTCAGTGCAGTGATTTAAATTACACATTAAACCAGAAATGAGACAAACACACTGAATACATTCTCTGCAAGCTACAAGGGGGGCTACATATTGTTTATGAACTACTTTAGCTGCTCAAAATGACCTTCTAGATGCTGACATACTAACACATTAAGACATACTAAGACATTATAAAACACAACACCTGGAGTCTGTTAGCTAACTGTGCTGTACTCAGATAGTTGGCTGTAACAATGCTAGTATTAACAAGTTAACATTGCACAGTTCGATAATGGCGTCATGCTAACACTCTTCAACAGACACAAGTTAGCTAACATGCTAACCTGTCTGTAAAAACAGACGATTAAAGGCGTATTTATAAGATCGTTCTAGTGTCAGTACCCGGTGTCCTTACCCATTAATAAAGGCAGCTGAGCCGCTGCTAACATGTTTACCAAACCTTGCAGTTTATCTCCAACAAGTTTAAAGTCAGCTAGCTAGCATAACATAACCACTCACCTAACCTGACCAGCAAACGTTAGCTAACCAGATTTCGTGCCGATTTTACCAAAACTACTGACTTGTTTTGAGAAAGTGACCTACATTTGATTAACTGTGCACTATTCATGTTATAAACAGGGCAGAGAAAAAACGGCCAAAATCACAATGGAGTTTGGTGCACCAAGCAAAACATAATGTCCATAGCAGGGGTAATTGGATGTTATGGGAAGATTATGTTAGAGCCGAATTTACTTCAACACTTAACAGTTAAATGGGATGTCTTCAGCTTCCTGTTCAGAGTTATTTCAGAAACATTTGAGGTAAAAACAAATCTCACCAACATGAGAGGGAGGCTGGCTCCCTTTTAACCCGCACACATGTAGAACTTGCTGGGCTTAGACAAAGCATGACGTGTATGCTCTCTGATATATGAAGGAACATCACCTGGGTTTATTACCTGAGATCCATACATAATAACTGATCTGTAAACCTCATAAACAAACATGAATACACCTGTACTGAGCCGGTAACTGTACACATAAAGCAGATTTGTACACATAAAGCAGATTTGTACACAACAGTTTACTTACCGTATTTGTTTCCTCAATGAAGAGTGTTCGGACCAGAGTGAAAATCCCTCAGGCATTAATACAGGTACCTACAGTTTTGGAGGGAAATAGCTAACTTCGCGCGGGAAACGAGAGAGACCGCCCATTTTGACGCGCACCACCTGCATTTGTCAGAAAATCTGTGGGCGGGACTTATTTTGTGCAGGATTGAGAAATGCTCTTTAGCTCAGTTGGTAGAGCAGGCATCCAGTGAACAGTCTCAGCTTTCACCCTGGGTTTGAATCATGGTCTGAGACTCTTTACTGCATCCTGTTTCCTGTAATCTCTCTTGTCATAAAAAAATTAATAAAACAGATATTAATGGATCTCATGGTTTTTCTTCCCTGTAATAAACTGAAGGCTTCAGTTTATTACTGGGAATAATTACTCTAATAGTATGGTATGTTTCTTGGGTCTGATTGTGAGACTACAGTCTGCCCCAAATTCACTCCCAGCAGCTCTTCAGAATGGTTTCATTACCATTACCATAAATATTAGTGCATTTGCGCACTGGAAAAAAAGGTACAGCTTATTTGACCAAGCAAAGGCAAACCATGGCTGGCTTGACCGCAGTGAAAATTTTGCCCAGTCAGGATCGTAAATAGTGTAAAAAAATTTAACCACATTGTGCTGTTGGCCCACAGTAGTCTGGAGCTATTTCTCTGTAATGATCTGGGTTTGAAGCTCATGTGTATAATTCCTCACATCATCTTCCTCTCTCTGTCCTCTCATTAGAGTCTGTCGTCCTCCACTGACCACTGTTCAATGAAACTTGATGCCCATAAATATAGAAATCATTCTGACACTACACTTGCAGCAACAAATAGTAAATGTCTAGAGAGGCAGAACGTTTCATTAAGGATTCTTAAGACATTAACAGCTCTATAGACACTTTCTGTTCAGTATTGTACACAGACAAGCATCATTTACACTCAATAGTGAGCAGATTGTGTTAAGGAAAGCAACTTGAGCAGTAAAGCTCCTTGATTATCTTTTATTGATTAGTACTTTTCCTGTGTTTAATGGTTTATTTGATATTCCATAGCTGTGATAAGACTTTTATTTTTCCTCGTGTTATGTTCTTCTTGTAAAGAGAAATCCACACCAGTGACAACATGTCTGGCTCCTGTCTACATTGCATAGTAGGTGCAGCAGTTTGGTGTTATGAGCATGACAACAGTGTTTGTTCTTCCTCTCTGTGTTCATTGGCTGCTCATAATATTAAAGGCACATGCCAGCCACCATGTACTGTGTAGATGCTGCACTTGTTCAGTCAACAAAAGCAACAACAGTAACCTCTGTGAACCAGTAGAGGGAAACCTCACACCTGCTACTGATGATGAATCTGGTGTCAGCTGTCAATAAAGGAACAGTTCATGATCAGAATGTCAACATACAGGAAGCTTTCATGAACTGACTGATGTCACATGACTGACTTACAGGTTTTGAATAAAGAACAATAAAGCAACTAAATTAAAGCTTGATTAAAGTTATATAAACATTCAGAGACTTATTATGGGAGGGTGATTGTAAGCTGCATATAAGTGAATTTGAGAGGAATAAGAGTTTATAATTTTGACTCTAATCTATTTTTACATCCATGAAGACTCGTGTCCAATCACAGCAGCTGAGTGGCGACACTGAGGTGTTGGTTCAGAAAGTTAAAGTTGAGATGCAGAACTTCTCATTTCAACCATCACAACAGAATTCTCATAGTCCATCTCTTCAGGGATGGCAGAGCCTTCAGCTTTTTCGTATTTCTTCTTCTTCCAAACAAAATAGAAGGCGATCCCGACTAATATAAGAATCACCACAGCTGTTCGCAGACCAAGGATGAGCAGGAACTGATCTGTTCAGATAAAGAAACGCAAAAATCAGGAGTGGATCTTGACTTCAGCACCATAGGTCATCTCTGCTGGAGGAAGCAACAGTTTGATTAATGTGGGTGATATTAGTGGAGAGTTTTGGACATTATGGACATTATGATGTACTCGGACAGTGGCCATATTGAATTTAGGGAATCTGGGGGTACCCAATCATAAATGTAAGTATTCCAATGGGTTTCCTATGGTCAAAAAAGGTAAAATAGACATCAAGTTTGTATTTGTGTCTCATCTGGCTCAAAAGCTATGACTGAATCCTGTTCTTGTATTGTTGAAGTGTTATTGTTGTCATACAGCCTAATTCACAGTGATAAAAACTCACCTGGCACCCTGGCAACGTCGCACATTCACTGCATATTACTCATGGTGGTAACTGAAGTAATATCACGTTTTAAGGTGTGTACACACGTAGTCGGTGCTGCAGGTTCAGCCCGCCTACGTATGTGGAATCAATGTGAAACGTCAATTAGTCAGAGACATCGCCCATAATAGGACGTAAAGCAAACAGTTGGGCTAACAAAGACAGTGTGTGGTGGCCCATACCGGTTTGCACCGCTCGTGCAGTTCATCTTGCAGTTTGACGTCGAAATCTGACTGCTGTCTGTAATTTCTGCCAACGTGAACGTGGAGCGGTTAACGCGCCGAGTTAAGGGGCTGCTTCCGGTTAGGAACCTACAAAATAAAGTTTTCATTAAAGAGAAAAGATCATCAGTTACCGATTCTGTATCTGACTTCACAAACACAATTTCACACTGTTTTACTTTGTTTATACGTGGCGGACCCTGCCACCTTTCTAGCTTCAAACAATGTTCTTATTGTCTCCTGAGGACAGCTTGTTTAATGATTTATGGGGAGAAAACTTTGAGTTATTTCCTCATTAATATTATGAATATCAAAATTCTGAGTTTGAATTTCTTCTCCAAAGCTGTACAGTGCCCCTTTAAGTTTTCAATACTATGACTATGAATGACTGTCTGTCAGTATATTATATATCTATAATATTTGCATTGTTTGTAAATAAAGAAGTGAATCATGCATGCCTATGTTTAGTACTGGAGTAATCAAAATGAACACTAATTAAAGAATTCACCCTTCCCTCTTTTCTGCACTTCTAAACAAAGAGACTGCTTTATTATGGAGCAATTTAGAAAACTAAACTTAAACTTCTAAGCCATCTAGATATCTCTGCCAACAGCATCAATTTGGCAGCTATTATACATTTATGACCTAAATATCCAAAACAGCCAGTAAAGTCAACATTTTAGTGCATTCATGACTGCCTATCTACCTGGAACACGATCCAATGGCTGTCCATTGGGTGCTTTATTTTGAAGGCACAGCGCCGCACTTCCTGTAGCGCGCTAGCTATCTCCGGCTAGCTTGATGTTAGCTCCGTGTAGGCCGAGACTTCCCTGTCAATCTGTCCAATCAGAGTTTACTGACAAGGTGGAAGTTGGCTGCTACGTCCTCATACAAAACTTGTGTGTCGGTCAAAGTTGTGGCGTGGAGATTTCAGAGAAGGTACCGACAACTAGAGCTAACTTTGTTTTTTAGCGACGCAGAAGTTGGGCTGAACTTTGCGCGAACGGACGTCAAAACTGATGTCCCCCGGCGGCTGAAGATGTCCGGAGCGACACGGTATGAGAAAATAACTTCACATTGTGCCTCTCCGCCGGAGCCATGGGTGTCAAGCCCTGCGGTATTTTCTGACTGACAACAGCGACTACCGCTGCTGCTCCTTACTTTTTTAGCATGCCACGCAGGCAGCTAACTTCTCCAAAGAAAGGCAAACCCAGAAGTGGCCCTCACAGCATGACACTTTGACGTTTTCTGCAGTCTCACGCAGATTTCCTTTGATTAAAACAAACAAACAAACAAACAAGCAAGCTCAACAATGATGAAGGTTAGGAGATACTTAAGGGGGAGTGGGAGGGTACTCGCGTTTGTGTTCATTGCCTCTGTCATCTGGCTGCTGTTTGACATGGCTGCACTCCGCATGTCATTGAACGACGTGAACAGTCAGCTGCTGAAGGAGAGCGTGATAAGAGAAAGGGAGATTTTCAAGCAGCAGTCCAGGACCACACAGCTGACGAACAGGGGCTTTAAACACCCGGTCGAGAGGGTGGACCTGGATGTGACACAAGCTGGGAAAGGACCACTCGGTCCAGGCGGCAAACTAGCCCAAGTGTACAGACAGGGAGGCAAGAGAAAAGACCAAAAGTTGTGGGATAAAAAGTTAGAGGGAGATGAACTTTCCAAGACTGTCAAACCTAAGTATGTCCCCCCTGAAGGTAAAGATAATGTCCCGCCAAAGCAGGATGTCCCTGCAAAGAAGAAGGTAGTAAACTTGGATCTGAATGAGACAAAATTCAAGGAAAGTAATGTCATAGATGGCTCTAATAAAATCATGTTGCCTGTAGCAGAGTCTAATAAAACCCTGGTGCTACCTGGTGTTCAGGAAAACAAACATGCTTCACTACCAACGTCAAAGACGGGACTCTTAAAAGCTGGTGAGCAAAGCGATTCAAAGGCAAACGAAAAACTCAAAGATGAATCCAAGAGCAAGACTGGAACAAAAGATGGCCAGTCTGAGGCAGAGGAGGCACGCCCTGTTAAAGCAACATCCAAACCTCCACAGAAGGATGTAAATGCCGTGGAGGTAACTGATAAAGCAGGGGAGAAACATGTTGAGAGGATGGGCGAGAGCGACGTGGATCCAGTGAAGGAGATCCCGAAACCAGCAGTCAAGACCCAGGCGGGAAACAAGTCTGAAAGTAACTCAAAAGGGAAGTCAGGTGTCCATAAAGTGCTAGCTCTGGATGCGACTCTTTCTCCCAGAAATCCCAACGCTGTGGGTCAGTTTGGTCAGGCAGCACTCGTTTCCAGCAACGAAGACGCAGAGGTGAGGAAGAGATGGGACGAAGGGCATTTCAATGTCTACCTGAGCGATAAGATCCCAGTGGACCGCGCCATCCCGGACACCAGGCCAGAGATGTAAGTCGTTGTCTGTTGCACATTTTTTGTCTCAGAACTCTCTGATAGCCACGCTGACTTGCCTTTTTTTTCCTTGCTGTGTTTTTCAGGTGTACACAGAGTCTGGTCCACGACGACTTGCCCTCCACCAGTGTGATTTTCTGTTTCGTGGATGAAGTGTGGTCCACACTCATCCGCTCTGTGCACAGTGTGCTGAACAGATCGCCGCCACACCTCCTCAAAGAGATCATTCTGGTGGATGATTTCAGCACCAAAGGTAACTGTCAGCTTGAATGGGTCTCCACAGTGGGGATTAGAACTGACAGCTGCAGCTAAAGCACAATTAAATTGCTACCAAAATTCATTTCAGAGGTCATTTGCTTTCGGCTGGTCAAAAAGAGATCACATTTACCGGCATAATCCTTGTTTAAAGCTTGAACTTTTGTGGGCAAACCTAATGTGAGCAGCACTAATAGGATCCTTTGTTTTATAATTAGACCTCACTCTTGTAACTCCATTGAAGTTTCTTGCGCCTCTTTACCCAAAATGGTCATTAATGTCTCTGGCTTTATAGGTCTTTTTGGGAAAAAGTTTAATGCCTTTGTTACATTTTTTTAGTAATATTTCAATCAAAGCATAGTTTGCAAAAAATCTGTTACTTAAGAGCCTTCTTTTACACTCATGTTTATTTTAGAGTGCAGTCTTTATTTAACACTGGAGTTTTGCAGAAACTGTGTTATTCAAGGCCAAAGAAAGCACAACATTTGAGAGTTGTGACAAAGAGTGATGTACCGAGCGAGACATTTTACACTTGATTGTAAATTTGACAGTCCTCTCTTTTAAAAAAGCACTGAGCCTTCATCAGCCAAATAGATGAGCGAGTGTCTGCCCCATAGGTGGCCTCTTAATGTGAATGAGGTGTGACCACAATGGACAGACAGACTATCAGAAAATAAGTAAGACTGGAAAGATCAGCTTAAGACACAAGGATGAAGAACAATGGTCACAAAAACTCATCCACTGATTTTCGTATGTGCATATATTAACACTGTCCCTGTCTTCGCAGTTGGACAGACTATTTAATAGTGGCGCAGTTCCAACACGACCAGCTCAAATATTTGACATATTTTCACCAGCATATGCTAATACTGCTATCTTTTATACACTGATATTGTCAGTTATAGCTGTGTATGTAAATGTAGCTAAAAAATACCTCAGCTGAACAAGTCTGGAACACATGATAATATTTAGAAGGTTTAAGTCATCTGTAAAGGTTAACATTGCAACACAAAGTATGTCCGTTATTATATCAATATAAACTATATTACAGTACATAGCTGGTAATAGAGGTTTAGGAATTATTTGGTTTCTAGTAGTCCTCATTCGTTATAATCAGAAATTAACATTTTGAGCTATATGCACTTGTGTCTGTTGTCAGCATTGTGAGATCATGTGTAATATTTTGTCAGACAATCTGAAGGAGCCGCTGGATAAGTACATGTCCCAGTTTCCCAAAGTGCGAATCGTCCGTCTGAAGGAGAGGCAGGGCCTGATCAGAGCCAGGCTGGCTGGAGCTGCTGTAGCCGCAGGTAAGCACTGCTTGGATTAATTAATGTCATCAGTGTCTGTAATGTTTGGTATATACATACATATGTGTAAAGGTGGTAGAGGAATGGTTCATTCAAAAGCAGCAACAGAATTCACATTATTATGACAAATCAAACTTGGTACTCTTTTATGAAAGTTACATTGAAAACTCTAGTATGTTAATTTGATGAGTTATTTACTCCTTTTATGCAAACTGCAGTGTGTTATAACTGTGTGATTTGTGCAAGATGTCAACACTCCTAGAATTTGCGATGTGGTTTCTGTCATTGCACAAGCTCACATGTTATCATGCTTAATAATATGACATAGAGAGAGGCACAACGCCAATAAATAAACAGTTTACAGGGCGTTTTATCACCTCTCTAGGATTATTTGCAGAATGTTAAAAGGAAAGAATAAGAAAAGCTTTAAAAATAACATAACAAAAGAGAAAACATGTTCAGTGTGTGAAAAGACACCAATTGTGAAAGTTCATATGTGGAATAAATATTCTTGTAACAAATACTAGAACACACTGATTTGCACATTTTTTTATTTTTTTATAATTTTTTACAAAACCAACCCAAACTTGCACCAGCTATCTTGTGTATTCACCATTTTCTAGTATTTGTCTTATTTCCATGCATAAAACAAACTTTTCAAAGAACTCTTTGTCACGTCTTCCAAGGGTTGCACTATTAAAACACTTGTATGTCTTGTTTGTTTAACTGCAGCAGGATGTTTGCTCTTCTCTAATCTAGGTGAGGTTCTTACCTTCCTGGATTCCCATGTTGAATGTAATGTGGGCTGGCTGGAGCCGCTGCTGGAGCGAGTGTATCTGGATCGCAAGAAGGTGCCCTGTCCAGTTATTGAAGTCATCAGTGATAAGGACATGAGGTGATTCAGTGCTGTCATATTAGAGTAACAGAGATGCCATACACGTGGTGTTGTCATGTTTTCATCAGGAATGTTTATTGTATGACACTGGAGCTTCTGTTCTCGCTCTTTCTCCGCAGTTATATGCTGGTTGACAACTTCCAGAGAGGTATTTTCAAGTGGCCTTTGGTGTTTGGCTGGAGCGCGATACCAGATGAGTACATTAAGAAGCACAACATGACAATCTCAGATCCCATCAGGTACATAGACATTAGATTTTCATAGTAATTTGACATTATTATTATTATTTAATTAATTAATTTATTTTTATTTTCTTCTGTGTGTTTACTGTAATTTTTTCTCTCAGGTGTCCAGTTATGGCTGGAGGCCTGTTCTCCATAGACAAAAAGTACTTCTATGAGCTTGGTGCCTATGATCCTGGCCTCGATGTGTGGGGTGGGGAGAACATGGAGATTTCATTTAAGGTATCTCACTCATATGAATTCAAACCACAGGTGTTTGGGAACTCCCTCGAACATCTCTCACGTGACACCTATTACTAATTCTATACGGACAGATCTGGATGTGCGGAGGGGAAATTGAGATCATCCCCTGCTCTCGAGTGGGTCACATCTTCCGAGGACAGAATCCTTACAAATTCCCCAAGGACAGGCAGAAGACAGTGGAGCGTAACCTGGCGAGGGTGGCGGAGGTCTGGCTGGACGAGTACAAGGACCTCTTCTACGGTCACGGGTACCATCACCTGGTGGAAAAAAAGGCCATGGTCATCGGCAACCTCACCGATCAGATCGAGCTGAGAAAGAGGCTGAAATGCAAGAGCTTCAAGTGGTACCTGGACAACGTGTATCCAGATATGAAGGCTCCGTTAGTTAAAGCTGAAGGCCTGGTAAGTACATGAGTAATCTCTGTTTACTTTTCCCTAAAACAGCTCTTATAGAAGAAAGCTTGTTATTCTTTCTCTCTATGAAGCTATTGTTATCTCTGTTGGGAACCCTTTCACTAAATCGACCCAAACAGAGACTGTGATTGTGCTCCTTTGGAACAAAGAGTAGCTGTCTATTAAAGCTTTGTGTCAGGATTCATTCAAGGAAATTAAAACGGCAACAAGGCCTGCTGTCATGATTAAACAAATGTTTGCAGCTCTGTTGTTTCACTTCTGTGAAATTGTTTTCATTTTTTTCTTGCAGATCCTTAACCGTGGCTTAAGGAAATGCCTCAGTCTGCAGAAAGGCTCTCTGCTGTTTGAGACTTGTGATCTCAGCAAGCAGGTAGGTGTCTTTATTGTATTACAATTGTTAACAGTTTATGAAACATTCATGATTTGATACCGATTCCTCTAGATGACCTACACAAGCAAACAAGACCATCAGCGACAAGAATGGCCTTTTCTATATCGTCATTATAGTTACTTTGAATGCCTGTCACCAGGTCGGATTCAGATTTAAGGGCTGTCAACACACAGAATGATAACAAAACCAAAAAATAAATCTTTTTCAACTATCTGTGTCTTCAACACAGCTATAAAGACAATAACAGTGGGGAACGATATTGTGGCGATCATTTTCAGAGTGATTTGATAGAGGATAGAAACACTGACAGCCAATCAAAATTCTTCGGGGACATTGTTCTAATTGATGGCATTTAAGAGACACTTTTTAGATTGTCTATTATAATAACTCATTCTTGGATATTTATATTTATTCGTATTAAACAATTATATAACATATTACGACATACCTGCCAATCAGTCTTCGGCAGGTGATGAGGTATCTGAAGTTTGCTTTGTCTATACTCATGTCCTCTTTGACAATCGCCAGGATAATTGATGTTTACTCATACAAAAGTGTAACAAAAATTCACACTGTCCACAGAACTGTAGCGTTCATCAGTGTGGATGCTCAAACTGTTATCACTATGGTTATTTTTACAGTGATTGTTCTTGGTGCGGTAAGTCCTTTATCCGGGTCGTATAACTCATAAAATTAAAACAGTTTTTTATGACTTGCTTCTCCTCCTCGTCTTATTTCTCACCTCATGAGATGCTAGCACAGGAAACAAGAAAAGGAACTGAGAAGAGATAAGTCAAGACATCTGTCACATAACAGTGATCCCGCCAACTTAAGTATTATCTATTATGATTTACCATAAGATATTTACCATAGGCGGAGATGGTGCTCACACCGCTTGTAAACGCAGGGGCCTCCAGAAGCAACTTGTATGGAAGTTCCTTGTCGCAGCTTCATGATATTTCTTCAACATTTCATAGTCTTTCTTAGGAAAACATGCACAGATAGTACAATCCTGGCTTTGTGACTGTGGTAATTGTAGGGGGCCATAACAAAAATATCCAGGATTAGACCAAGATCAGGACAAATCCAGGCAGGACCCAAGCCACGATAAACAAGGGTGGAGTCCAAAGACAAGGCCAAGCCTGTCTAAATGTGGTCCTCTTGGATTCAGAACAGCCTCTCTGAGCCATCTTTCAAAATCTTTCATTTTTTCATGAAGCCTAATTATATCCTCGTCACTCCTCTCTCTCTTTCTCTCAGAGTCAGCACTTTAATTACACCTGGATGAGAAACTTTCGCCAGCAGGACGTATGTGTCGCTCCCCAAAGCAAGGGCAGCGGCTTTGCTTTACAGGAATGTGACAACACAAGGGCTGAACAACGCTGGTTCCACAAATCGTCCAACTCTGCTCTGGTAGGTTGGGTTTGCTTTGTCTACATTCCTTCTGTTTTTCTTGACGCTAATTTTAGTCTCTGAATTTCAAACAGGACCAACCTGCTTCTAATTCTGTAGGAATGAAAATGCTGCTGTCTTGTTCACTGATTACACTTCCTGTTTTGTTTTTGCAAAGGCGGAGCACCTTATAGCAGAGTTTGTGTCCCACCACATGTGCCTGGAGGCGGGGCCTCAGGGCGACACTCTTCGCCTGAACCCCTGTGAAACCAGCAATGCCTTCCAAAAGTGGCAGTTCACACACTACTACACTCTGTGATGAGACTTGAGGAAAGAGTTTTATCTGACAGAACACAGACTGTGGAGACCTCTCACTACAGGACAAGACTACACTGACTGTCCAGAGGAGGTGGGAAGCACCTTGGTGGCAGTTTATGAGTGGTGTAAAGCGGAGGGGGTAGGGATGTGCAATGTTTCTAATGTCCTTTTATCATGTCAGCATGGACTGACTTTGAGTTTGAACGCTAGTGCCTAAGGAAAGAGGGAATCTTCTCTTTTTCTTTTATAAAGAGCTCTACACTGGCATGACTAAAGGGCTTCAGATGAATGTCTGTGGGAGAACACTCCATCTAGTCAGTTCTTGAGCTCAACATCATGTTACTGCCAAAGATTTTTTTTTAAAAAGTGCCTCATAATTTTTTGTGCTTTTGTTTGCTTTGCAGGGACTGAATAATGACTTTGATTGCATGTAATTTAGAATTTATTCACTTGTATGGAACACAGATGTCATCTTTTCCAGATGTCACGGACTATTTTTGATGAGGCACTTTGGGTGAAACAGCTGCTTCTCTGATTTTAAACAATGAATTATGTAGGTGAAGGTTCTGTTGTGAAAAATGTCCTTGTTTTGTATGAATTTCTCCTCGTCACTAGAGGGAAGTGTTGGTTCAAAATACACAATAAATCTGAGCTGTGATTTCAAGATTGTTATCAAACTGTTTAACCACATATTGGAGGCAGTGCTTTTGAAAGTAGAATGGAGTAAGGAAGATGAAGATTTTGATAGCATATATCTCTTTTTATTTGCTTCATTAGGACATGTATGTACAGTATGTTTAGCGAATCATTCAGAAATACTTCCCATAGTAGTTTCACTTCTCAGTCTCACCAGGTAAGGGCATTGTGTAGTTTTGGAGAAGAAATTCAAACTCAGAATTTTAATATTTACAACATTACTGAGGTAATAATACAAACTCATAAATATATATATGTTGTTCCACAACTGAACAAACAAGCTGTTCTCAGAGGAAAAGATGATCCTCAGATCTCTGTTTGAAGCTAGAATGACAGCAGGGTCTGCCAAATACAAACAAAGCAAACAAATATGAAATTGTGTTTTCCTCTAAGTTCAGTTTGTATATTCAGTCATGAAAACAAAGAGTTTATTTAGTTTGTTATGGCACAAAGATATCAGTCAATTTCTTTCCCAAAACGACATACAGTTGTGCACCTTTTAAGATACTGAAGCTCTACCAGCGAACTACATCTTACTTACTATCGGTACGATTATCAGACCTGAGCTTCTTATTTATTTTATCTACTGTTCAAATACCCGCTTTAGATAACAAGTCGTTTCCCTCCTAAAACAGTCAAAAACAAAGTACTTATGTATGAGATGGTTGTTGGCTAGAAATGTGATTTAAGAGTCGTGTGACGTGGAGAGTTACATTACAGACTTTCAGTACCATCTGCGAGTAGTTTTGACAACTTAAATATGTAAACCATGTGAAACAGATTTTTTTGTGTGTGTGTCTGTTATGGATAATGTCCAGTAGTATTTATCTTCCTGCTCTTACAAATTCATCATCATGTACTCAAACTTCTCGATCTGCTGGCGGGTGTTGCCACGGCGGATCTTGCGGTAGGACACGGTGCTGTATTTGGAGGAGGAAGCGAGGTGGTCGAAGGACTTCTGGTGAGGACCAGGTTTCTTTGGCAGAGGCAGAGTGGAGTAGCCCAGTCTGGGGTTTTGATGAAGCCCCACGGGAGCGGGGATTTCGTGCTCCTGCGCCGCTGGCTCCCGCTCCACCTGAAGCTGCCTGTCACCTGATACCTGAAGCTCAGCAGCAGACATCTGCTCGGGGACCTCTGTCTCCCCGCTCAGCCTCGTGTGAGTCTCCTCATTAGTGACATCAAAGGGTTGAAGGTTCGGTGTCAGTGTGTCTTGCACCACCTCTTCTCCCTCTGCTGGTAGATTTGCCGAAAAAGAAAAAGGAAAGGGATAGTCTTTTTTGCAGAAAAAAACACAAAACTCCCTCTTTAACACAACAGATTAAAATTCCCCTTACCTTTTTCCGCAGATTTAGTTTGCTCTGGCTCCGTCTGCATGTCTGCGCCTGTGCAGATAAGCTGCAGAGAGTCTCCACAGGTGCTCACAGACGTCTCTGGAGTTAAATCGGACATTTCTTCTCGATCTGCGGCATCTGTCTGATCTGTTGGTTCAGCTTTTGGTTGCCACTCCTCTCCTCGCTCAGTTAGAATGATCTGCTGAGTAACTTTCTTCTCCGTCGCTGAATTGTCTCTGTCAGTAATGGATTCTTCTCCTGGTTCATCAGCTGACACACTGTTGTCAAGACGCTTGCAGCCACTGGCACCGAACTCACATGGTGCCTTTTTTTTTATGTCCTGATGAGCTTCTTCTTCATCGCTGTAAAACACAGAGTCGTCTCCCTCCTCCATTAGCCACACCTCTCGTTCTTCAGGTTTCAGGGTCTGTAGGGCCTCCAGTGTGAAGCCCCCAATGAGCTCCAGTACCTGTGATGCCAGCACGTCTTCGTCCACTGTGAGTCTCGGGGCCTTCGGAGGCATTGTGCTCGTCGCCGTCTCCATGTGTTTCTTCCCCCAGCAATAGGACAATGTAGTCAGGCCCCAATGATTTCACTCGCTTTCTTGCAGATCATTTGTTAAATCAAACAGCCTCTGACTTTTCATTGTAACATCGTTCTGCTCCTTGTTCCTACCCACATCGTCAAAGAGTGAAGAAAGAAGCCATCGTGCAGGATCAAGCACCATTGCGTGCTCAGTAGTACCATGTAATTCTGTGTACGCGTCGAATCACAGAAGAACAGGGGTTTTGTTGTGGCTCCAACAAAGACTCTTTGTGATTCTGGCATCTGCACATGAAGCGATTGTGCTCATTCCTTGATAATCTCTGCTGGGTGACCACCATCACTCCGTAGCATTTTGAGTCTGGATTAACATTCTCCTATAGGTTTTTCTTTACAGTGTATCGCCGCCTGAACCGACGTTGTCTTGTGCTGAAGCTAAGCCGCGTTATGTCTTGGGACTTAAGGGCACAAAGACCTTCACAGCTTAAGCAAGGTACCCTGAAATGCTGACATAACATTTGTGAGATGTAAATTACGTGCACACAACGTGAGCACAGAGGTGGAAAGTCCATTAACTCTTTCATCTGAAATTATTTCCTCCTATAAACTTTTCAAATGGTTTAATTTAAGTGCACAGTGTGTAACTACTGCCAAGAGGGGGCTCTCAGTCGAAACAAAAGAAGTGGTTTGGTGACGTCATGAAGCGATGTTGGGAGTTGTTGTCTTCATAAACGTCCATCAGTGAGATTAAATGATATAGTAAAGTTTTATTTACGCCATCTTTGGTTGGGTTCACCAACTTCCTTCCCTCTTCACGTTCTGACGTATGAGCTCATGATTCCTCAGAAGTTGTTACGACACGCGACCCAATGAAACACAACGTTGACATGTATAAAATTGCAAATTTCTCTGGTTTGCACATAATTGGAAACAATCGGTATAGCCTTTTAGTAATTTTGCTCATCCTTTTGTTTTAATACAAAAGTGATGCGTATGCCTTGAAATAACTTGTGTACATTCCACCATTAATTATGTCCCCTATTTTCATCAATTCTTACCATTGGTATGAATCACTTTTTTAATGGCCACATGTGAGCAGACTGTAACCAGCAGTGAAAAATGAGACCTTCCCCAGTTCTCTGCTGCCAACACAACACAAGCTTCAACCAGGCTGACAGCTGCTCACACTCATCAAGCGTGACCATATACAATATTATATAAATGGATGTCCCACTGTAAAACCACTATTTTTACTTTTGGAAGTTTAAACACACCGTCTGTACTTATGTGGAATTTTGAATGCAGGATTTTTATTTGTATCTTAAAGTAATATTACTGAAAGGTGTGGTGTAAAACCAGTGTTTGGTTTGTCTGTTCTGGGCTACTGGAGAAACATGGCAGTGCAACATGGCAGGCTGAGTGCTCCCTCTGCAAGAAATGGCTTATTCTGAGGAAATGATGGGGAAAAAAA
Source organism: Sparidentex hasta (assembly GCA_030272975.1). NCBI lineage: Eukaryota > Metazoa > Chordata > Actinopteri > Spariformes > Sparidae > Sparidentex > Sparidentex hasta. The sequence continues at coordinate 39,020 of JARJLU010000956.1, forward strand.
ACAGCTCTTAGTTTCAGGTGATTATACACAAATTTAGGTGGATTTCATTATCATGAATTTTAAATTCAATTTCTGCCGTTAGAAAGCCCTAAATCCTACACACTGGACCTTTTAAAGGACGTGACATCTCGTGACAGTCGATCCTCTATCAGCCCATTAAGCCATTTTATTTTCTGCTTCATTGCAAATTATTTGAATGAACTCCGCTCCATTTTGCTTTTGTGAAATCGTCTGGTTTGTAAATTGTAACCATCAGGTGCATGAAAACACGGTTTTTAATAGGCCATAATTTGACAATGACCCACTCTAGAGTTTTCTATTTTCTGTCTGTCTGTCCGCCTCTCTTTAGCAGAAGCAGCAGGAAACCAAAGAAGTGAGACTTATTACAGGAAATGTGTGGGGGTTTCTATTCTCAAGCTTTACAGCTTCATCTCTGACAGTTATTTTGCATCCCCCCAGAACGTTTGTTTCTCTTTATGAGTAAATCATGTATAATAATTGCATCACTCTCCAATAAGTCACTCCATTCCTGTTGCAATCGCACCTTGAGAGTGAGTGTGCATCACTCACAGGTATCTGAAGGACAACATTGCTGGGTTTGAAAGACTTTATACGTTGTTTTTTTATTTTTTAAAAGACTTTAGCATACACATAAAAACAAAGCACCATTCTCTACATTCAGACTTCACAAGGAGACATCTCAGCATTCAAGTTGTGTGCAGCCGGAAAAATAGCTTTTAGATGTGAAAACAGTTCAGTAGTACCTCTTATACCCACATCCTGTTTTGAGCTCAGCAGCCAGCTATTCACAGCAGAGGTCTGGTTTTGGTTTCAGCACCTGAACGTAGCAGAAGTGGTATTTTAAATGTTCGTCTGGCCTGAAAAGTGAATGGTTCTTGTCGTGTGTTTTTTAGGTCAGCAGTACAGTCTCACTTTTTAAAAAAAGAATTTAGGGTGCTACATGAATACAGCTGATGTGATTAATGCTGATCACACTCATATCTTGTATATACATTCATTCGAACACTTGTTCAGAGGGAGAACGTTCTACATTTACATCATAATGCTTTCGTGCCAAGCAGTGAGTCGGGCTCAGGACCCTCCAGGGTAAACTTTGACATTGACAAATGCCAAGTGCCACAATGTCTCTCATCTCTGTGTCCCCTGACAAGCAAACACTTATTTCTTTGTGAAGGGGTTAACCCCTTCCTTCAAGTGTGCTGAAACACTTCTTTACAGTGTCTGTGTCTTTTTACATCTTGTTCAGGGCAGAAGAAACCATGTCAACCCTGTCTATCAAGTAGAAAACTAGCAGCATTTGAACATGTCACTAGGTGTTTGCTCCCATCTCCTCCTCCTCAACTGATCGCTGCAGTCCAGGAATCAACTTGAAGATGTGCTTGCGGACGCTGGCGGCTCTCCTGCTCTTGCGGGGCAGGGTGCCGAACAGGGAGGAGATCCTCGTTTCCTCCCAGGAAGGGGAGAGGGAGCTGCTGCTGCCGGCCAAGCTGGAGCTGCTGGAGCGTCCGAGGGATTGGTGGTGATGGCTGCTGCTCGACGAGAACCTGCCGGAACCGTCCTGTGGCTGCGAGGGGAAATCTTTGGAGAAGAAGCAGCCGTCGTCCGAGGTGCTGGCTGCACTGAAGGGACTGGGAGAGCTCAGATCCCCGAACACGCTGGCCTGGTCGCTGTCGTCTGTCATCGCGCTCCTGTAGCTGCTGTCACTGGAGAAGCGGCGGCCATGTCGGCCTGCGGGGGAGCTCACTGAGGAGTGCGTTGAGAGGTGGAGGCTGCTGTTGTTCAAGTTCCCTGGAAAAAACAAAACAAAGTGAGTGAAAAAGTTTGCAGCTGGCGAGAAGTTCGCAGCAGGAAGTTCGTCAGCAGCTTCACATGCTCGTTTGATTTCTCTGGGGGGAACTCCTTTTTTTGTAATTTATCTAGAAATTGGCGCTTCACTTCACACCAAAGGCAGCGAAGCTTCAGAAAGAGGACGATAGCTGTGAGAAAGGAAGCGCTGTGGTTTGACAAACTCTCTCACCTCGCATCAGGCTTTTTTCCTGTACTGTAAGTGCCTGCAGCTCCATCAGCTTCTCGCGGAGTGATTGCTGTAAAGGCAAACAAAAAGAAAACCAAACATTTGCTGTGAGTTCCAGTGAAATTCTTCCGGCCTATGCACTCAAAATGCTTACGTTCATATAAACAGAGGGGGCATGTTAGAAGTGCATTTACTCAGATACTGTATGTGAATACAAGCTTGAGGAAGAACTGCTTTACTTGAATATCTCCATTTTGTACAACTTATACTCTTATATTCTGCTACATCTCAAAGGCAAATGTTGCACTTCTTACTGAGCTGCATCCGTCTGACAGCTTTTCAGATCACATGTTTTCCTATCCTTACTGTCCAGTGAGAATATGCACTAAATTTAGGAATGTTTGTGACAAACTGATAAACTCCAGTGATGTCACTTGTGAGTAAAGTTGCATTGTGGGTGATGCAGGCGCCAAGTTTTAAAAAGCATTGCATTACAGTCCTATAACACTGTGGGACTCATTATGGAGTGATATCGCTTTTTGTATTCCATGTAGTCATCTTCCTGACTAAAAACCTGGTGCCTACATTACCCACAATGCAATTTAGCCACTGAGTGACATCTCTGGAGGCATTTTATCAGATAACAAGCAGCTTCCTCTGGAGCCACAAAGGCTTTAAACTACTTTTTTTACAAATCCAGTAGAAGCCCCCCTAGACCTGTCAACACACTTCAATGTGTACATTTGGTGGAGTAAATAAAAATCCTACATATTTGCTTAATTACATTTTCTTGATAATACTAACACACGTTTACTTAAAGGTGTGATATCTATGAATTTGCAACCTGTGGAGTTTTCAACTAAAGTAAGTTTAAATATTGCTTCTTTAAGTATGTTTTTCAATTCAGGACATTTAGTTTTTCACCCTATCTTTTACTTAAAGGTGCTATTTATAGGAAAAGGTGTTTTTCATTTCATGGGATACCCAGCTCGGCATTATTTGACAAGTTGGAAATGAGACTCAAAAGTCAACTCTTCTTTCAAAGTAGCACCCGTAAAGACAGGATCTGAATTATTCCTCAACCACAGCAAATACAATACCTCAGTATGAAACTCCACACTGTGGTGCAGCGGTAGGTCAACCTGCATTTAACTACACTGTGGCAGCTCTGCTGTCATTATTACCAGGAAGCTTTGTGTGGTTTAGCAGGTTACTTAGCACAACTACAGAGCAGCAGTCTTTCAGCAGTGAACAGGGGCAGCATCCGAGAGACTCACCTTCAGCAGATTCATCTTCTTCTCCAGCTCTATCTGCTTCACTACATTCCCACACACAGTCTCCATCCTGCAGTCACATTATGACACAAAGTTATCTACACGATCACCAGAGTTGTGTTATTATATTTCTATAAAGGTTATCTCTGTTGTCACTGAAGTCATTTCTGAAACTTACTTCAAGCTGTTGGTTGACTCTCTGATCAGATCAAGTATGTGCTGATGAGATGATCCTTCAATACTGACACCGTTTATAGTGATGATGATGTCCCCTACAATAAATGAGGATGCAGGAAACAGGAACTCATCAGTTACGGGAAGACAAGTATGACTTTGCATTGTGTTTGTCTGTCTCTGTGTGCGTGTTTATGTGTGGGTGGGTACATGTTGATAAGTGACATATCTGTCTATCTTTGTGTTCAACTGAAAGGTGTCATAAGGTCTGACGGTTTTGTGTGTGTGTGTGTGTGTGTGTGTGTGAAACGTGTGCAGAGGATGTGGGTGGCTCACCTGCGGTCAGGCCAGCGCTCTCAGCTGCGCTGTCCTCCTGCACCTTGCTCACAAACGTGCACATCTCCACTGCAGAGCTGTCCTTCAGCTGCAGGCCATAGGTCTGCAACAAGAGGCACATTTGGTCACTAAAGAAGAGCTTTAAAGGAGATTTAAAGGCTTGACAATGATGCATGCCGAATGCTATTGATCTTAAACGTACCTGAATTTCAAAACCGAACGATTCATTGTCTTGCTTTTCGAGTGCAATTGTGATCCTGTGCAAAAGAGAAAAAAAAACAAAGAGAGAAAACAATATTTTAGGTTATATTTCAAATTTTAAAAAACAAAGAAAATACAATGATAGCTTTTTGCATGTCACACATTGCTAATCAGGTTTGATATATTTACCTTTGTGGGTCAGAGTAATCCACCAGTGAGTTGGAGTGGCTTAGTTTGGGCTGCAAAAGGAGAAATTCCTCTTTAAAACAATATAATCGATTTAACTTGTTAGGGAAACTATGTGAGAACATGTTGATCCTATAATGTTGCAACTCAAAAGATTAAAATTGTTAAAGGGCTTTAAGCTGTTTGCAGGAAAATGCTGTTTTTTTGTGTTACACAGTGAACTGTTCTCATTAGAAAACTAAGAAAGGTTGCAGCTTTAATCAAATAATTAGGATTGTTTGATAAAATTTTGATTGCAGAAGTGTGCGTGTGTGTGTGTGTGTGTGTGTGTGTGTGTGTGTGTGTGTGTGTGTGTGTGTGTGTGTGTGTGTGTGTGTGTGTGTGTGTGTGTGTTTGCGTGTGTGTGTGTGTGTGTGTGTGTGTGTTTGCATTCTATATTTTGAGCTGCACACGCTCACCTTTCGCACTCTGGGAAGAGAGCCTGTGTTCTGCCGGTGTCGATCATTGTTCCCCTTCAGTGAGCGCCTGTACCACAGGGAGCATTTCTTCCTCAGAGTATTATCCAGAATGTAATTCTCCTGACTGCTCTGCCGCTGAAGTCCATTGGAATTCATGGTGGACTGCATGGTAGACTGGTCCTCAAAGCACCATCATGTCCTGCTGCAGCAGCTCTTCAGCGATTGTGTGGCCCTGCCCCGCTGTGCTGTGCAGCCAACAGCAAAGTGTGTCAAAGCGGAAATCCACGTCATGTGATGGGTTGTGGTGCTGCATGCAGATCCCCTTCAAACAATCCCTTTCCCTATTTTGCAGTCTTAGCAATTCGATTTATGGTCTGTCAGAAATCAACAATGCATGAGAAACTGCCACCTCACGCCTCCACCAGCACCTGCTTCCAGCCTCTCTCACTCTCAGTTTCTCAATGGGCTAAGCTTCAGTCTGAGCCTGAGTCCTGTGTTCTGCCAAGCAGGGAGACTTGTCTTATGAGGGCAGACAAAAGGCCAGTGTCACGCTCCCCAAACAGACGGCACGGGTCATTGGGCAGAAGGTATCAGACATGGTTCAGTTCAAAAGGGAAATCACACACAAACACACAGGCTGGCAGCCAGGGAGACAATAGCTGAAGCACAATGCACCACCGCACCCAGGCCTTCAAAGGGTACGCGGTTTACTCTGCAGGAAAAACAATATCATCTTTCACTGTGTGCAAAAGCTTTCTTTTGACCTGACAGAGAACATGGTGGAGGAAGTATTCAGTTCCTTTACTTAAATGTTAATAACATGTCGTAAAAATACTCGTAAAAATGAATTCATCAACTAGTCATTTAATCTGGTATATAATATGGTTAGTTTAATCAGTAACAGTGCATTGTATATATCTTCTGAGCTAGTTGTCAACTAAGTGTAGTCAAGTTAAGAGCCTCTGAAATTCAGGCTTGTGGAGTAAAAGTTAAATAAAAGAAAATACTCAAGTGAAGTACCTTAAATGTATACTTACTGTGAGTACAGCATTTGATAAAATGGCCATTTCACTTTCAGCCTTGTTGCTGTGTATTTAAACCCGGCCGAAACACTCCTTAACTAACAGATTGCCTCACAACGTTTCCCTCTGCCCCACTGACCCTCAGCAGGACCAGTTGGCCAACCGACCACGGGACTGTCTGGAACAAAGATATCCCATTTCACCCGGACATTGCTAATTCCAGTACACATTTCAAAAACGTCAAAGAAACAGCAAAAAAGTACATGTTTTGTTCTCTTCATTGACAGCAGAAAGTCTCCTGCTGCTTCATAATGAAACAATGATTCATACTTGAAGCATTTTCTGAATCAGGCTGTGCAGAGATAAAAGGACAGATTTTCTTCTGTGTCAATACAATGCTGTACATTTAACAATTATTGGTCACTGTCATCATCCCTCACGTCCATTCCGGCTGTGTGTTTTGTGTCTAAATGCTGACATGACAGACTAGAAAAGATGTAAATGTGGTAAACATTTTTGGCAACTAGATCTCTTGCAGACTTTTAATATGAAAGTGTCCATCATCCTCCTGTTAGTGACACAATGTCATTTCAATGAACTGAGAAAAATCTGTTACAGCATCTTGCAGCACAATCTTATGGCCTCTCTGACTCATCTGCAAAGTGCTGATAGCCTCAGTGTGGTACGGTCTGATTTCCTCTGTATAACGGACACATCCACATCATAAACGGCACACACACACACACAGAGCGGCAGAACAGAGAGTGGAGATGAGTCACGTCAGTTAAGGTAAGCGAGCTGGGGAAAATGTAAAAAGGCCTGTTTCAGATAAGTTGCTCTGGGAAATTCTGTCAGCGTGCAGAGCTCTGCAGAATCATTGCTTTCACAATCACAACTGATGCGTTAGAGATTTTATACCAAAGGAACGCAGCATCTTACCTCCGTAGATAACAGGGTTATTGTAGAGTCAATTCATTGGTGGTAGTGAAGAAGACTCATTTCAAACTGAACCAGTTGACTCCATGAAAAACAGTTTATTGACCCACTGATATCACTTATTTCTATACAGAATAAATAGTGCAAGAGAAAAAGATACAGTGCAACGGCATAAAGTCTGAGCAACAACACACAACATTCACATACATGAATCCAAAATATGAATCTAAATAATAAGTTGACGGTTTTAGAATCAAAAGT
>JARJLU010000958.1:0-30253 GCA_030272975.1 Sparidentex hasta
ATATATATATATATATATATATATATATATATATATATATATATATATATATTATACTTGAAACTTGAAAGTGATATCAGTAGATAGACCTTGCCCCCTACTTATTTGTGGATGTGTTAAATCGTAGTACAGACTATGTCTGCCAAAAATGTTATCTTTACATTCAAGGACATGGAAGGTCATAAGCACGTATGCAGTTCATTTATACATTTAGTAAATTAGTGTCATTCACAGTTTCCAAACTCTCCTTCAAAAACCATTCTGTCTTTGTAGTACTAAATGCCAACACAAATTATTCTTGTCACAAGGCGTTACATTAAAGTAGCTGTCTGTGCCTTTTGAATATAAATTCAAGTCTTGGTGTAAATTATTTTCAGTGTAGTATAACTGGAGCTGGAGCTGATGGATTCTTGGAAAAACAGAGAGTGCAGTGAAAGATATGGCAAGACATTGTGTGTGTGTGTGTGTGTGTGTGTGTGTGTGTGTGTGTGTGTGTGTGTGCGTGTGTGTGTGTGTGTGTGTGTGTGTGTGTGTGTGTGTGTGTGTGTGTGTGTGTGTGTGCGTGCGTGTGTGATAGAGAGCGAGTTTTTCTGTGTGTCCCCTGCACTACAACAATAGATCAACAGCCTTGACCGAGTCAATTTGCTGTGCTCTCCCAACAATTTATCTGTTCCATTTCGACATGCAGGTAATTCACTCTGACAACTCTGAGTGTCATCGGAGCGAGCCGCTCTTGGAACAACTGTGTGTGTGCACATGTTACCTAGTGTGTTTCTGTCAGCGTGTGATGTCTGATGAGTCTAATGGACCATGCAAGTAATTTATATGCATCACAGTCAGCAATTGAGATGTAAAAATGGACTCGGTGTTGATTTTCAACCAGTGAGCACTCCTGCCACCCGCTCATTGCCTTGATTAAGGCTGTCATGTCTACTGGTTGACTGATTAACACTGTCACCAGTCCTCAGCTCGCAGCAGCCTTCTACACTCTGACTAAAATACGCTGTCTTACACCATCATCAGGTGATTAGCATGAGGGAACCACATCAGGGTGTTTTTCTTATGCTAAAAAGCCATGATTTTGGTTTGTTCATTAGGTTTTTATTTTTTTTTTAATTGATGTACTTCGGAGAATTTCAGGAACAAACAGTAAACTTAAGTGTTTTTTGCTTTACATTTAACCGTGGGACCGTCTTGAGAAAGCCATTCAGTGTCAACACGCATCAGCGCTTTAGAAAATCAGCACTTTTCTCACATTCACTCCCCACATCAGCATATCCTGGCTATTGTACCTTAAATGCTTCTTCTCTGTACATAACATGCAACAAATGACATCACCTCCTGGCACATGAGTTGCACTACAGCAGTGAGATCACAGTAAATTGAGTGGTTACTTTTGTAACCACTCACCACTGTGGACCAATAAAAAGCCTGCATTACTGATTCCAGGACTTCACATCAGGATTCGATCTTGCAGTCATTTTTACCACCACTCATGACTGAGATACTCGAACTCTTCGGCCAGCTGTGCCAGCACCAGAACTGCCTCTGAAATTCTCCAGTGCATGCAGCAGGCCATGGTTTAATGAAGCCTAAATGAAAACATTTTCAGCAGAGTTGATTAGATTATGACTTTTTCTAAGAATTTATCCTTAAAGATAAATGTAGATCCCGTTAATGACAGAAGTTAGTCACAAAGCAACATAAGTTAATGAGACACTATAGATCTCATCTCATTAGCAACGCTTATATCTCCAACCCAGTGCAGTAATGCTATAACGCACAAAATGACATGCACTAAGATACTATAATTGACAACTGTAACAATTCTAAATGTGTATAATTACACCATGTCTTAATAGAGACTAATCTCTATGATTAGGCCTGTTGATTTCACTGTCCATTCTCTGCCCATTATCACAGAGTCCATATTTATTTATTTTTTCTGATCAACTCAGTTGCTAGGCAATTTGAATACCTGTGATAAAAATGTCACAGCTTTTAAAATGTTGTCACGCTTTGCAACAAGTCAACTACATCCTCACAAAGATAAACATGTCTGTCCTGTCCTCACTCTAACAAGCTCCCTAATCCCTCCCTAATTCTCAAGCTAGGGCTTCTTGCCAGAATTTCTTTTAGGATAAATTTCAACCTCTCATTTTATATCCTTTGAGACATTCTCTGTACCTACTCCTCCTGCTGGCACTTGCTTGTTGGGTTCAGATCCTGTACCACCTCACAATAGTCAAGAGGAAAGTGATCATGTCCAAACTGGTGTCTTTGCTTGGACAAAGTACAGCTGTTGACATATCATCCTCTTACAGCTTTACTAATAGTAATTAAGACCAAAGAACCATCAAGCATGTTTCCTTTTGTTGAACAACTGGTACAAATAATTACCATATACATATAAGCCGTTTTTATACAGAGCACCAATCCGCCAATTTGCCCGTCCTTTTGGCGGCTCAGTCCGCAGTTTTAGACAGAGGGCAGCAAATTGGGGGTCAGTTTTGGTCCGCCGATTTTCCGCCTTGGAGGGTACACTTATTTCTGCCTCGCCTGCATCTTAAAACCATGTGTAAATGTGCCGGCCTCTGAGTGAGGTGGGCGGAGGTGTCAATGTCCTGCACTGTTCAGCTGCACTGAGACAGCTGATCACCGCAGTCAGTCCATCACTTCATTAAGATGAACAACTGGACAGCCGCAGAGATCCAGGAGATGCAGCATCTCCTCGGTCTCTGTAGCTGTTTGGTTGCGGATGGTCGCTACTTTCAAATTAAAAGCCCTCTTCTAAGAACCCAGTTATAAACTACTATGGGGTGCAATGTAAAGCTCTTATTTTGAAGACAAATTCTATGTCACTGTTCACAGCCCAACTTCGAGCTTCACGTCACGTCACATGTTTGCGACTACCTCAGAGGCTGCTTTTGGAAAAGGAGGAATATTATGCCTTGGTTTTAGAAAGACAAGGCCGCCCTTTCCTTGGAGCAAATCTGCCGCCTTTTCTATCTAAAAAGGGCTATAGATACTCCCAGTGTCAGTTGCTGAATCAAATCAAACAGAGTTGTTACTAGGGATGTATACCGAGGACCGTAGTTGTTGGTACCGGCTCCTAATTGTGTCGGTACCAGGGTACAGTTAGGATTCTGGACAAACAGTACTGTCATCTGTACATTTTTAAAAAAAAAATATTTTTACTTTTTTGGATGATTTTTTATAGGTTTGTGATGTGGATGTTTTTTAACATCTACCCGACTGTAATGACTACAAAGTCCATGACTTGACATGGCAGAAATGAGACCGGCTGCCCCTGCCACAGCGCTGCAGTCTTTAGCGTTAGCCGGGCTGCTAGTTTTACTTGCTTTGTAATAGCAATCCAACACACCACACTCATTTAGCTTCATACAATGCGCACACTACAAGTGTTTGGTGATGTTGCTTACCCCAAATTTCCACTGAATACTATCCGCTGCGTTAAGGCTCCGATCCGCTTTTGCTCCGCCGTCCGCCATCCGGTAATCCCCACCGGTTGCATTTTGAGCCAGCCATGGCGCAGTATGGTAGACAGCTGGTGTCGCAAGGCCGAGGAGTTCCTGCGATAATCACATAATCACTCACGACCACAGTTATAGGTCTGTGTTATAAAAACAACTACAGGAAAGGTTCCCGACTGAAGGCTTAGCAGAAGAGCTTGTGTTTGTCTCTTTTATGAGATTTGTGTGCTGGTGTCAACACAGATTGTTTTAATTTGAAAGCAACCGGATGTTATGTTGTTATTTCAGTGCTTGACTTCCTGCCTGCTCGGTGCTAAATTCAGCTGAATTGCTGCGTCGTGCTCCAGCATCTGCCAGATACAGAAGTAATGGTTATCTGTTCCGGAGTATTTATAATTGCATAGCTTCTGTTCTGTTGAAACTTTATTATTAGTTTGTGGTAATAAAAAAGAAAATTGAATCTTTTAATATCTTGTAGAGTCTTTTTTTTTTACTCAAAATTAGTAGTAGTATTAGTTGGAGTATCAATAACAGTATCGGTAAGTATCGGTTCCGATATGGAGTATCAGTATCGATAAAACAAAGTGGAATCAGAATCTGTGGATGTCCATATGTAGCTAGCTGCTAGCCGCTAGGCCACCCACATGGCCCACCTCCCAAGTCGACGGATGCACCGGCAGGCCTAAAACCGGACTTATGGTAAATAATGTCCGCCACACTTTTTCGCGAACATTGCCGTCACGTTTGCTTTGTGTCTGTTTCAGGAAGAAATGGCACAAATGGGCTTTTGTCACGAAAGTGGTTGTTGAGGAACAGGAAGTTGTGGGAGGGACATAGGCGGATGAATGACAGGCAACGACGGTCGGTGTAGAGGCAGCAATATTGAGAGTTGAGCGATTTGGGAGTGTATAGTTAGTGTGTTATGTAGTGTTCGGTGTAGTGTGGTTAGTGTGTAGCGGAGTCGTTTTTTTGTTTAATGAGTCAAAACAATGAGGAGATGCTGAATGAGCAGCAGGCAGTGCAGCTCTTCATTCAGCTGGAAGGAGCTCAGGCAGACCTTTTAAATTTAAATGTAAATAGTTACATATAACTTTGTAAATGAATAAGTAGGAAGTAATAAAAAATGGTTTGTTAAACATATTCGTGGTTTTCACAGTAAAAACCTACTCTACTCAGATTTTATTTTTTTTTTTATTTTTTTTTTTGTATTTTTAGGTCCATTGTGTTAATTCAGTATGTCAAAATAAAAAAAAAAAAATAAAATAACTGTACATTCACACATGTGAGGTTGTGCTGAGATAATGACACCAAGTAAATAGTTTTTAAGGTGAAATATAATGGCAAAATCAAACATAGTCTAAAATGGCGAGTTATACCTTGGAATGTCAGATTTCACAACAAACCTAAATATCCCTGATGTCCCACCTTCAAACTCAGCCTCATTTTGGCCATCCATGAAAAAGCTGCTTAAGCTCCCACTTTTCTATAGGAATACATATTTTCTAAGGGCACTGCACTGCAGTTTTTGAAAAACTGAAATCAGATCTTTGAGCCTAGAAGCTGCAGTGGTAGCAGTGGGAGTATCTCTGATTGCTGTCGTTTTATCATTGGATAATTGCAATTTTGATGCATTTGATGCTGCCCTGCACTGAGCTTAAAACAGAATGTCTTTTTTAGATTATCTATAGCATGTTGTGCAAGCGTTATCTTCATTTCCTCTAAGAAAGAAAGAAATAAAGAAAATAGTGCAGCCGAGACGTTCAAAGAATGAAAGAAGTACCCCCGATGATTTGATGGCGACCGGGTTACACACATCCATATTCGGGCAGGGCTCTTCAATTGGTCTGTTGGTTCTCAGGAGGGCCAGTGGGCTTGTCATAGTATTTTTATCAAGCGCAGTAATTGGTTGATTTTAGAAAGACTCTCCCCCACGTCTTAGACACACAGCAGGGGTTGTATGGAGGGAGAGTATGGCTTCAACCCCCTCGGTTCTCTCTCTCTCTCTCGCTCTCTCTCTCTCTCTCTCTCTCTCTCTCTCTCTCTCTCTCTCTCTCTCTCCCTGTCTGTCAGTCTCTCACTCACACAACACACACAGAAATCCTCATTCACACTGGAGTCTCTCTGTTAGACTAAATGAAGAGAGACAGTGGAGTTTCATCTATGAATTTGTGCAAACTATTGCGTTTGTATGTGTGTGTGTGTGTTTGTGAATGTGAGAGAGAGAGAGAAAAAAAGAGAGAGCTAGAGAGAGAGAGAGAGAGAGAGAGAGAGAGAGAGAGAGATATTTCACATCATACAGCCTTTTTTATCCATCATATTTAAAATTAATGTAATGCCTCAAATTTAATGTATTTGTTTTTAGGCACTATTCAAGCTTCATTATAGGACATTTTTGTATCTGTGGTTGTGCATGTGGTTCTGCTTTTGCTGCACTGGATATCTGCATATATGAACTTGCATCTATGTATCTATGCATGCACAGTGTGTGTGTGATCTGTGTTGGTGCTCTCAAACCTGAGCAGATGACAAATTTTGCCAGACAAATGCAGAAAGTATAATACAGCTTTAGCATCCAAAAACATATTGTATGCTCTTGTTGATGGCCATTGTGGGGGGAAGGATTTACACAGGGTACTTCTCATTTCACCTTGTGTCCTTTCCTTACATCTTCCTCCCATCCACCAAGTATTCATGGAGTGTCGTGAGGAAACCACGGGAGGAGACAGGAAATCTGTTTTAAGGGTTAGGCTCTGCAGCATCATGTGAAGCAACTTCCATTTCTGAAGACGGCTCCAGCTGATCACAGCTGAATCAGCTGTAGGGATGTCAGATGTGTCTGCAGTTTAAGTGTAATCAGTTCAGACATTTAATTGATTGAAAAAGTGATAGTGAATATAGTTTAGACCCACACTTGGAAATTAGACTGTGATTTACTTGAGTCTCGGATGGCTCGAAATAAAGATCAGATTTCTTTCACAGTTAGTACTCTGCATTATTCAGCTGCTCTCTGTGTCCTACATTTTAACCAATCCTGTCTTTTACACCTCTTCTCTATACTCCCCTCGTCTATAAAGAGGACAAGAAACAGTTCTGCTGGATGATCACTTTATTTCTAAAAGCTGCCCTCTCAGTTCCCATTTCATTTTTGCAGTTTTATCACTCACTGGACATGTTGGAAATGATGCTCTTGCTGATATTCTGATAATCCATTTTCTTTTGTACTGTGTCTGCTCAGAGTCACAGAAACCATTTCAACTCTCAGAGTGCATTTATATCTTTATTCATTATTTGCCTCAGTATTCAGTGACATTCTGATTGTTTAATCAGAATGTGATAACCCAGTATGTGATTATGGTGTCCTCTGGACACTGACAGCGCTAAAACTGTAATGATGTAACATATGATGTTCAGGAATGGTCAGCGTCATGTGTTCAAAACAGACCATGAGAAGAAAAATGTTTCCATTGAATGAAGAAAGTTGTTTGTAGTTCTTTTGTTCTCCTCCAGTCAGGCTGACAAATTTTAACTGGCTGGTGAACCACAAAACAAATTATATAAAACATGATGGTGATACACTAAAGTTTAATCTGTTATCTGTAGTGATGTATCAAATCAGTTTGATTTGCTGTGGCATCCAATCAAATTGTATGGGGCGTGTCAGACGGTAAAAAACTCCAGTGAAGGCAGCGCTCGTGTGTCCAAATAAGGGAACTGGGATGGCTTGCAAGATGGCTGATAGGGACAACAGAGGAGAAAACTAATAAGACAGATGTGAAGTACCCATACTGTAAGTAGATGTAGGTGTTACACAATTAGATGGTTGGTTTGTTAAGGGTTAAGTTAGCTCAAAGCATTTTTGAAGCTGGCTCTCGATACATGATTCTGTAATTATCGCGGGAACTCCTTGGTCTCACAGCTCCAGCTGTCCGGCATGCAGCACTCAATATGCAGCCAGTGGAGGTTGAACACGGCGGAGCACGGAGCAAAACCATTGTGGAGCTGCTCCGCAACATACAGTGCAACTAAGCAGCACTTGCAGAAGGGGCTGTTTTCTACCCTCATGTAAAGCCATGGTATTTTGAGATAAGATCAGACCCACATCGTATAGTCACACATCTACATCCTCTCTGGCTCTGGAAGCATCCTGAAGTCTGACAAAATAAGTCTGATTGTTATAACTCAGGAATGGGCTGCTAATGGCTTCCACTGGACTTCACTCTCTCGTACTTTCTTGTTTTATTAATTTGTTCAGTTTTATGTGACCTCTCACTGGTCACATTCATCAGAGAGACAACACTGGACACTCCTCTGCTGGGAATTTTTCACCTGTTTTCATTGAACCGGAAAGAATTGGATATTCTTGTCAGATGCGCAGCAGCTCTCTATAGGATTTGCAAAAGACGCAGGCGTGGAAGTGAGCACGAGCGCTCGTCAAGATGAGGAAGCAGGGATTACGCACTGTGCCCTGCGTCAATACACCTAGCGCACAACAAATCTCTGTACACTGAGGGTAAACTGAACCGGAATCAAATTCCTTCTCTGTGCACACATACTTGGCCAATAAAGCTGATTGAGACCAAAATTAATAAGAAGCCTCCTTTAGAAAAACCAAGGGCTTGGAGTTTAAAATAAATGGGCATTTAGCATATGAGCAGGGTCTAATGAACTACTGGGGTAATTATTTAATTCTGGAATCGTAAAATCCAGTGTTTTTGAAAACAGCTTACCCCTCGGAGAGGATGGGTTTGCACCACTGACTCTTACATAGTGTCAGTCTGACTCCTCCTGACTCCCATCTAATCAAAAATAGGCAGGATCATCCGTGGTTACCTAAGATACTTTGACTGATGTTTATTAGCCCCAAACAGACAGAATACCTTACGGTCCTTACGCACAAGATGTCTATGAACGAGTTTACCACTCTTTCTGTTATCCTGTGTCTTTTCTTTATCACATCTTCTCTATGTAGGCTTCATCAGGTACATTTGCCCTCATTCAGCAGTCAAATCAAATAATTGCAGCACAATACTGGTGATTTCAGACGTTCCAAAGCTCGTTGCTGCAGATATGGAGAAGCAAGGGCGAAAATGAGACCACTTTCAATTCCTAAAGGTTTAAAAAACAAGTTCCATGCTCTCCTCAACACTCTGTGTGTTTATTCTTACAGGCACTCTGTCTCCTCTATAGCTTGCCAGCCAGAGCAACAGCCTGACAGTTACAGGGTTGTTTGTTATTCTAAAACGCTGGCATCTGGCCTTTTGCTCCAATATGTTAATCCAATTAGCCGCACAGTAAGCCATATTATTTATTGAAATAAAACTTCAACCTGTCCATAACATGTCAACAGTTCCATCATAACTGGATACCTACTTACCACATGATTATATATTGAATTCATCGCCTTAAGTTATATTTTTAATTCACATTATTCTGCCTTATTCTAACTTCTGCACGACTCAGTGTTGTGTCTTTTTTCATTTTTACGTGCCTGAGAGTGTATCGCCAATGGTTGCTTTACTGTAATTGTTGCGCATTTGACAATTAAGAAATTGGACCTGCATTCCTTAGTGAGTCTGAATGGGGTTTAACATGTACCGATCAGTTACCTTCTTCTAAAGTTCTAAACTCCTCTTCCTCTTCATACTGCTTTATGATATAGTCACTCTTGAGATTGAAAAGTATGGAGCAAAAAAAAAATTTTGGTGCAACAAGTTGTCAAGGATGACCATTATGTTTGCTCACATGTTGAACTGGCAAGGCCTTCTTTTGGAATTCTTGTCCAATCTCCCAGATTTGAACAGGGAAAAAAAATAAAAAATTAAGTCCCTACTTACATACATGTAGGTCTGCAGTCAATGAACATATACACATCGGTTATCAGACAGGCTACATCCTCTACAGATGTAAGGAAGTGCCCACCTCCTGAAACCAAACTGTCCCCACAGTTCGCCTCCAACTCTTGTGTAGCTCTTCATCTAATAACACTGAACCATCCAATATCATTAAGCCACTTCCTATACTGCGCAATTGTTCTTCTTAGATCAGAGCAGAGCAAATTAACCAAATGTGTTATCTCCTTCTCAGCTAATTTAATGGAGAGTGCCGTGTATTAGCTTGTTCTAAACACAAGGACTTCTCAGGGGAGAAGCTTTGGTGATGGAAGTGAACACTCCCATTCTGCCAACTAATTATCAGGCACACTGGCAAAGACTGCAGTGCCTTTAAAGGAAAAGGAACAGGGTGATGACTGGTGATGTCTAAAGCCTTTGTAACTGATAATGTATTATCCCCAAATCCAAGTCCAACTAGGTTAAGGAACGTATGCAGTCAATGGAGGACCCTTAGAGGTATAGTTACACTAAAGTGTGTATGCTACTGTTTTACCTATTCTTCACCTGCCCTCTGCTGATCTGCAGAATACTGATGAACAAAGATCAATGTGCTTTCATTGCAAAGGCAATCATGCATTAGGAAAAAATATCTCCTTCTTTCCTTCACGTTCCATCTTCCTGCAATAGGTTTTTGATCAGTTCATTCTGCGCTGTCATCCTTCGATTCTGCCTGTTCCTCGCCTGCCCTTGAGTATCCACACTCAAACACACACATACAGAAATGTATATTCATCACGGCCTCGATCTTCCCACAAATACATTCACACACATTTATGTTTTTTTTTTTTTTTTTGTTTTTGTTTGTTTGTTTTTTTAAAGATTTTTTTAATTACATGCTGTAATTAAATGAAACTCAGGTAAATTATAATTAACACCGCGTTAAACACTCATGACCTGGATCTGGTGTTATATTAACAGCTTCAAATACAAGACACAAAATATCACAAGACTAAACAAGATAACCAGTGTTCTTATGTATTTCAATGAGGGAAAGTGTTGGCAATCACTAAAACGTGCGTCTTTCAAATTTAGTCCAAAGTGCTGTTCCACTCCGTCTTACTGGCAGTAATATTAAAAACATATTGACCTGTGGCTTGGTTTGCCTTCATATCCTGATAAAATGCTGGATGCGACATAAGCTCCAAATATTTCTGGGAGGAAGAAAGTGAAAGTGAAAGAAAGAGGGCACAGGAAAGAAACCACCCTTCACCTGTTGAGCGTATTCTCTTCATGTCCGTGACACATTCTACACATACAGACAATAAAGCTGTTATGAAACGCTGCAATGATGTCCATATGACAGTTTTGAGGTTGATTTTTGCAGAGCACCACACGCATGTCACGGTAGAAATAGGTGAGACTCTGAAACTTCAGATGACACAACACAGCAGCCATGCTTGACACGTGGATGTCGTACGTCTCAGACATCCTGTATGAACTGTCTACATTCAGCCTGTAAGACCTTGGTTCCTATTCCATGTGAAACCAAACATCAACAATCTTGTCCTAACATCGTCAAGTTGTTTTGAGCCTAAACATTACCAAACTGCAATTTAATTCTAGAACGAAGGCCATGTGCATTAGAGATAGACAAGGGAATGCTTTTTGAGTCACGCACATACACTAGACGGTACCTTTTGCATCTGTATGAGATGCTGAAAGATGTTATTATTTGATTACCTTGGTTGAGAATGCCATAGAAGCATTACATTTCTGCCAAACTCTACTGTTTCTTACCATTAAGTAACACCGTTTAATGAATGTGGAATGTGCGCTGCTTCTGTGGTGCCTGTTGGGGTGGGAATGCCGGAGAAAGGCGGCATCTCCCACTGTGCTGCTCGTGGAAGCTGGGCCTGGTGTCCTTTGATGCATCGCAAGCTGCATGCAGATTCAGTTCAGCATTTGCATCAGTTCATTTGGGTCAACATGTGAATGCAGAGAGAAATAATTCCACAAAAGAGAGACAGAATGGTTTGCAATCAGTTGTGTAACAGGAGTGGACAGTATCAGTATGTGTGCTTCAGTTAACTGTGTGTTTGGATATAAAGAACAGAACAGGGTATAAAGTGGCTTAAATTACCTCTTTTTGTTCTTCCAAGACTTGAATTGTCAGAGGGTCTCCCTACAAGTATCCAGTGGTTTCACATTTAGAACATTTGAAACGCAGTCTGTGGTCACTTTTTTGGCAGGCTTCTCCTTTAACTGGAAGTCCCACCAGGGCTTAGCACCATGCTGTGGTCACCTTTGTGACAACATGCTGTATGTTAATGTTGTACAGCTACAGTCTACCCAACAGATTATTATGAGACCAAACCAAAAATAAATCCATGCTTTAAACAGGCAGCAGGTCTGAATGTGAGTATATGTACATGACCATGGAAGGAGAGGGCACTAGAATGATGACACACATTGGCACAGAATGCCTGGAAAGACAGTGACAAATATAGAGGACTAAAGGCAGACTGGGCAGGTTTGTACAGGCAGTCTTTGGTGTCCCCATATGGAGCTCAGAGTCATATCATCATTAGTGGGTATTCAGCATTTCTACATAGTATGATCATCTCTAGCTTTGTCCAATGTCAGACACTAATAACTACCCAAACTTAACCAACACAAACCATGTTACACTTCAGCGAGGCGAGGACAGTTTTGTATGTAGAGACCAGCGAGGCCTTGATAGTATGTGACATTTGCAGGCAAGATGAACCAATAGAATTTACACAGGATCCGTGGCTCTCTCCATTTGTGCTGCTCTCCCAGTCTTTTCCCTGTGTTGTTTTACCTCCTAGCGAACATTATCCTTGGCCAACCGCAAGTGTGTGAGTGTGTATGTGTGTGTGTACTGTAGTTCAAAGGCAGCAGCAGTCAAAGGCCTCCTGCCGAGTGTGTCAAACTAAAAAATCTCTCTGAACTCCGAATTAACGGCATCTCCATATCGCTCCTCTTTTGACGGCGCTGCACCTCTGCACGTCCTATTCTCTTTTCCCACAATTCTCTCTTCTTTTCTTCTGTTCTGTCCATCTCTCATCTCCTCTCCACTCACTCATCCTTTCTTCATTTCTTCATCCGTTTCTTTTCATCTTGTCTTGTATATTATTCCCGCTCACCTTTCCTGTCCTTCTTCGTCTGTCCTCTCTTTTTGATGACTTTTCCCTATTGGACTATCTTTTCTCCCACCTTATTTAATGTTAAGCTCCTTTATGTCCTTTTTCATGACAAGTGTTTCCCTCATATAACAACACCAGCCCACTGTAACCTATAAAGTACGATTTTAGGCATGTTCAGATGAAATCATACTGTGAGACACATCAGCTGACACCTGATTTTGAGCTTTCAAAATTCAACTGCTGCTGTATAAGAATCATCTCAAACATAATGACTTCTTTCTACTGGCAACAACTAGCGCGACTTAAGTGTAAAAAATGAAGAGCTCTATCTCATGCCCAGTGCAACGTTGCAAATGTGTGTATGTAGTATCTCACCCAGTTGTAATTTTCATGCCCAGCACCCCACGTTGTGTAAATAGCAAATGTACTTGTGTCCACCTGTGCGCTCCAGGGTGTGGACTGGACTCATTTACTGTATGAATCTGGACAGTGTGGAGTGTAACCTGTCAATGTGTAGAAGAACACAGAACATTAATTAACATGAAATACTAACTGATTCTGTTGGCGAGTCAGGAGTTTTACATTACCAGTGATATTTATCAGCTGTTCCGCATGTGCAAATGTGCATGTTAATGTAGAGAGACCCATATCGTTTCTGCTGCTGGAAGATCGATGCAGGTAATGTCATTCATATTGTTCGTCATCAAAGACATATTTCTCTCTTCTCATCCCTCCTTTATTGATCAGGATGATTTTTTTATAACCTGTCCTGACTGATCCGCGCACACACACAGAGGAACACACAGCAGCGCACCTCCTCCTCAGTAAGATATCAGTGTATTTTTTCAACAGAGTTGTTGATGGGACGGATCATTGTGAAACAGCAGAGACCACGTCCCTGTTCATAAAAGAAGCTGCACCTGGCTCTCAAAGGGGAAAAGGAGATGCTGCTGTGATTGGTGTGATTTATATTAAGTCCAAAACACACCCATGACCAATTCCAGATACCATACAACTGCTTTGTGCACCCCGCTTTATGTCCAGATTATTTGCCATTTAACTAGCAAAACTAACATTCTGAATTAGACATAATTTTTCCGTGAGCTGATGTTAGACGTTGTTAAGGGGGAGACATTCAAACTTCCTGTCTTTGTTGAGAGTTGCACATATGCAGTAGTGATCAAGCAGCTGACAGTGCTCGGGTAATGACATGGAGGTTATTTTTCAGTCTCTCTTTCAAACTCAGCATTAACTAAGGGACGTTCAAGCGATGCTTGAGGAGGGCAAAATCTGACAAACAGTATTAATAGACCAGCTCCCTTAATTTCAACCGATGTCATGTATCATGGCGTACAAGGGGGGAAATGAATGTGTCCACCTGGGTGTCGTGTTTCCATCAAAGCTGACTGAGTTGGAGCAGATAAACTGTGAGTACTGTAGAGTATAGTGACTGAACAAAAACAGTCAGTGTTAGTGGGTTATCTGTCCAGTGTAAAAGGGAAAAGGGGGGACACGTGTACAAAAAATGGAAACATGCAAAATGTACTTGATTTTCCATACTTAGATTGCTGTAGTGTCATCGTCTTTTGTTTATCTTTTCCACACATCAGCTTCCACATTTTGCCACCATACCCATCACAGTGACATACATCTATACAAATAAAGTACTGAGTATTGAATTCTCCTTTCTGTCTTGTCTCCCATTCTTCCACTTCCTAAGTGTTGTCCCCTAGCTTAGCTGCCCTCTCTGTGTTAGCTCTTTTTGATACGCTCACTTACTTCTCATATCATTGTGGCTTTGACATGTTGTCCTTGTGTGTCCTCTCTTGTCATCCACACATGTAAAATGTGAAAGAATAGCAAGGAGGTACAATAGCTGAGACACTGAAACGCTCAACGATAAGAGAGAACAGAGACAAAGAAACAGGTGAGAAAAAAGATGACATGAGAAAAAGAGAATATGAATGAGAATGAGGAACTATTATCTGAAGATTATTCTGTCAGATTTATTTTCAGGACTTTTAAGACCTCATATTTTTCTCAGTGGTTGGAGACCTGAAGCAGAAGCAAAAACAGACATTAACTCACATGGTTGACCTATATCTTCTGATTGAATACTATCACAATACTTGGGTGCGATACATGTAATGTTTCCACCCAGCATTGGGTGTAATTTTAAACCACCAATTGGGAATTTAAGGTTTGACTTATGACCCCTTGATATGGCTGTAGCTGATCAGTGTGATGGACTGTTGAAGCTGCAAAGTAGCAAACTGAGTTAACAATGTGAAGTAAGCAGTTATTGGCATGTAACATAAACATATGAATTTGAGAACATATTTCTATGTTCAGCCTGTGAAGTTAAATGGATCATTAGTTAATGTCATTTTAAATATTAATATAAACACAAGTGTGACAGCATGTCCTCCCTCCTTGTTGCCACCTTAGAGCCAGGTGGTGATTGAACAAATGGAGCAAAATGGCTTACTGACAGAATTATTTTGACCAGTGGTTTCCAACCTGTGAGCTCCTTTTGTTTGTTTATGTCCTTATTCCATGTTTTGACTTTTAAACAATGCATGCAGTTGCATGTTTCCAACTGCTATTTGCAGCACATGGACATGTTCAAATGAAGCTCAGTCCTGAAGCATATGACTTATTATACATGTGGACATCATGTACATCCATCTATGATGCGTGTAAATCTAATATTCATCCTTCTGCATTGGTGAACTGGACATGGATGTACTTAATTTCAATAAGCTAATATGTGGGTCACTGAACACTATCCGCTGGATGAACTGGTTGGACAGTTAGTGTGCTTCAATGGCCATCAATACTAACCTGTTTTAGAGTTCCATACATCCTGGCAAATATAAAAAGCAAACTGCCTTTTCAATTTTAACATTTAAATCAGTACTCACAAAATTCACATTAAATTTTGCTTAGACCAACAGTCACCAATCACCTCCATTTCAGCAACATTACAGTTGAGCTTTAACGAATTTTCCACTCTCACAGTACCTCTCATTCAGCCTTGCTGGTTCACATTCACTCACTGAGTCACAGCAACACTTGAAAAGTGTTTTCTGCCAACTTTATTCATTGATGGATTGTAAGAAAATGTCCTGATTAAGACGCACGTGTGTGTAGGAATGCAGCACAGATACAAAACACAAGCCAAGGCTTTTTAGCCACCTCATTTCACCTCCTCATCTGTCAGGATGTAGAAATCATACTGAGCTGTACTTGCAATTAGAAAATAGAGGTTACTGTGTGTGTGTGTATGTGTGTGCGTGTGTGTGTGTGTGTGTGTGTGTGTGTGTGTGTGTGTGTTAGTAATTTAGCAGTGTGTAAAAATCACTTTGTTCCTGCAGCCATCACTCAGATGAACCCTGTTCACTTTGAACATAAGACATATTTATTATAGCGGTTATATAGAGTATTGGATAATGTGTCAAGGTGGACGCCCTGCAAACCAAAATACCTAAGGGTGTAAATAAAGTATAAGTAAACAACCATAGCCAAAACAGTCACCATGACAAAGATGAAACTGACAGATTGAAATATTAGGTTGATTTATTGAGAATTAAGCCTACCTGAAAACACTCCATCATTCTCAGAGTTATCCTATCACATCACATGAGCTTTGATGTTTTATGTCAGTGCCATAGACACTGGAATTGTGTCTGGGGTGGAGGTTAGAAAAACCTAATTTATAAATTATTAACTATTCCATTCACGTTGTCCTTTAGCGGTGCGAGGACAGTCATAGTTCAAACATCCATCAGCATTACACACAAGTGCCACCGCAGTATTTCTATGTTTGATACATGAACACTATATGTTTGTTTAAGTTTTGTTACAGTAACTTGTTGTAACAATTCTGTGGGATCTGTCACTGACTGTATTTACAGGCTTTGATAAATGATTCAATCCATATGTGCATTTGTTGAGGATGTACTGGATGAGCCGACTGGAGAGGGCCGAGTGTCTGTGCTGAGACTGTGCTGTCTCTAGAGTGCAGTCCACAGTGTGATCCTGACAGCACTGTCGCGTCCACTGCAGCAATGTCACACGCAACAACTAGTCTACTGCTGTTTTGGATGATGCTGCTCCTCCACCCATTTGCAGAGAGTCGTTCCAATGTTCCTATCTGTTGCTGAGGTTTTTTGAAATACTTGCTCCCAACAGTAAGTCCACATGAAAGCTATTCTATATTTAATGCTTTGGCCTGGCCAACCTAAAGCATCAGTATTTGATAGGAGTGAGACTCAGTAATCAACTTTTGTTCCTCCAGTTTTGCCAGATTTGTCAGCTCTACCATAATACTGTGGTTATGGCAAAAAAATTATGGTTAGGGTATGTCTGGAATTAATTAACTAAAATACAATGCAATTATTTGAATGTGAACAATCATTAGCATGCTTTGACAGGTCACAATGTCAGGTCAAATGTGCAGTGGTACATGTCCACCCACCAGCTAGCGGTAAAAGTAGAAAATGATATTGATCCTGAATGTTGTTAAACGACACACAGAATATACACAATTATTCACCAATTGTGAAACCAGGTTGGCTGGAACTGATTTCATAATTAGACTTGAAATGTTCGAATTTTTGGCTGAACAATCACCAGCTATACATTGTTTACGCTCGCTTCGAATGTTTTCTTCAGGAGAGGACTTGGTAAGAACACTTTAAAGTCGTCCTTCAAACTGTTCACATTCACATTTCCACATTTTCAAATATCTCATATATCCTCAATTAATATCATAACAGCCTTGAGGAGAAGGAATTCAGTATTTGCTTTATCACATAATAAATGAATAATTATCTTAAATAGATGCTTCTCGTGGCTATGTTCTGTTGATGAGATATTATGTTATATAACTTGGTTGCTGCTGGATGAGCCTGTAGCAATTACAATGTATTTATTTAGTTTTCTGAGCTTGGAGAGGGGCAACAGCTACTTGTTTGATGCTGCAAGTACATCTTTTCCAGTGTATCTGTGAGCATTTTTGGTTTATTTTAATATATTTGATTAGCAGGACATAATAGGAGCTACTGACCATTACTTGTTAGTCATCAATTATATGTTGTGCACATATTATTTTTTTTTTTTCTCTAGTGATCAGATTCCACTTAAGAAAGCAACAAACATGTCTATAATTGCAGACTTGACATTAAGTTATCCAGACAGACATTATATTCATATTCCATTCAATTCAATTCAGTTGGAATCATGTTCCATAGAATAACATTGCGCTAATTCTTACCGAAAATTCTGGCTCTAGGCAGCCAATCTTCAAATCATCAATTTCGTCATCACTGACACTGACCTCTTTAGCCAAGAGACAGTAGTTTACTAAACAAGACAACTGACATGTTCTCACCCTCCTAGCAGATGATTTCATT
Organism: Sparidentex hasta; assembly: GCA_030272975.1. NCBI lineage: Eukaryota > Metazoa > Chordata > Actinopteri > Spariformes > Sparidae > Sparidentex > Sparidentex hasta. The sequence continues at coordinate 17,910 of JARJLU010000958.1, forward strand.
GGCTTCAATTAAATAAAACTAGATTTATTTAGTGAAGTACTGGCCCCTCATATTTTGGTAGACATCTTCAGGAGTGTAACCCTGAGACACTTGTGTTTTCAGAGGCGTTCGTCCAGCTTTGAAAAAGCTTACCATCATCCCAAAATATGTTTAAGAAAGAAAACTAGAGCAAGAGAAACAGCTTTGTGGAGCTTACTGCCAACATAATGGTCTGCTTTCTACAAGGATACACTCCATGTCCTCAGTCTACTTATCAGATTAAAACAAAATGAGAACATCTTTTAGGTTGACTTGTGTGGCAGCATTCTAAAATAATCAGCAGAGGGAGGTGCAAGGAGCTTGGCTCTACGTGGAAGACATGTCCGAATTAATAAGCTTAATGTTGAATCTAATGGCTGTAATGTTATTTACTAAAGACTGCCATTTAAACCTTCAAGGTTCATTGTGTAAGATCAAAACAAACAGCTCTGTAGTCAGTTGGCAGATACTTCTGTATCAGCTGTCAGATGGCAGCTGGGTTTACTGTCGAGTGGCTGTTGTATTTTAGTAGCAGGGGCAGCTGAGCGAGTTCTCTAGTGATCGGAAGTTGGTCGCTGGTTCAAATCCCGGCTCCCCTGGGCTGAGCTGCATGATTCGGTAGGGTCCTTGAACAAGATACTGAATCCCAAATTGCTCCTGATGAGCAGTTGGCATCTTGCATGGCAGCCTCCGCTATCAGTGTGTGAATGTGTGAATGTGGTAAGTACTGTAAAGTGCCTTGTGTGGTCGTTAGACTGGAAAAGTACTACATGAATACAAGTCCATTTAGTGTCCTTTGGGCTCTATGCAGATAATGATAAATACTACCTAAGTTGTGTATATAACATGATACAGTAAGTTACAGTAAAGTAGTAGTAGCAAATCGCAATGTTTCCCTGTACCAAACCAAACTGCAAGCATACCACACTTATACCTGTCACTGTTAGGCTGCAACAGTAGCCTCCAGTACACCAAAAAAGTAATAGGGAAATATTCCAAATAGTTATAGAAAATTATCAACATTTCAATGAGTTTTAAGTCAACGGTACAATTAGGGGTTATATCAAAAATTTCGAGCAGAGTACAAAACAGTCAGAAGTTGAGCGGGTCAGAGATAGTGCTGGTGATTTCTTTGAACAGGTCTTTTGTATTTGGAGGAGGAAAGAGTATTTATTCTGACAGGGAATGTATTGGAAGTGGCTTGTTTTCTGGCAGGCAGCTACATTTAATCAAACTGAAGTTACACTGAAAAAAGGGATAATTTTAATACATCAACTGAGGCTCTATTTCCCTTCAATTTACTGCATAAGTTTTAGTGCAGACAAAAGATCTTCTAATAGACTCGGCTTTAAAAAATTTAGCTAAGTAAGCTTTCATTTTCTGCAGGCCTTGTGGATGCAGGGCATGCTTGCCAAGTTAACAGGCTGAAGTGTAAATGTATCACAAAGAAAAACTGTATGAGGGGTGAATGATTTATAAAGGGATGTTCGCTGCATCTTTACAGGTTAATGTTAGGTGGACAGTCAGAGGTTGTATTTTTTATGGTGTCAAAACTGATGTGATTATCAATTTAAACTTTTTCAAATAAATGGTTTGCTTTAATACCACAGCCTAATTAGCCTGTCTGGTGGTATATATATATATATATATATATATATATATATATATATGTATATATATATATTTATTTATTTTTGGGATCATTTGATAGAACTTTAAAGACACATTTGTTTTTGTTTTTTGGGAAATTAAAGTCTTTGTTCTCATTGATCTTTGCCAGTGTGCATAAAAGCGTAACATCACACTGAGCATCAGGCTGAAATGCCTCATTTAAACTGCCACTAGAAACAGCCCCTGTTTTATTACCTGCAAATATTTGTGTTTCCCTCCAAAAGACAAATGTGCGTGCGTGCGTGTGTCGATGGAGCTATGTTAATCTGCCACAAGTTCATGGCCAATAGGATCTGGTGATTTAATTAACATGACTGTAGAGGGCGGTATGATTTACAATGTGTTGTAAACTTGGTCTATGGTCGGTGTTTTGCTGTAGTGCTGTGATGCTATGCAGGCAGATTTTTCCAGTCTGCGCAGAGGATGCTGTTGCGGGTGTGACATGGCACTGTTTTGCTGGAGCTTCTTTTTAAATAATAATAAATAATAATAATAATAATAATAATAATAATAATAATAATAATAATAATAATAATAATAATATGATTAGATTATTTTTTCATGCTTTCTTTACAACTGAAAATACATCGGTTCACTTCAGTGATCCTTATACATCAAAAGATATTATTTAAATTCTGCCTTGTTTTGCATGTTATGTTATATAATTATAAAACAATCAACACTTGATTAAATTAAACAGAAATATCAATTTATCTTCTGATTTTATCTAAAAATAGATCCATTTTAATTTGTAATTTAGGCATAGATTATCTGGAATTTGAGAGACATCTGGTGATATTGTGGTTACTTTTTACAAAATTAATTCAATTTGAACAGATGATGTGGTTACAAACATCTGTGAACAGATAAAGCATCACAGTGAAGCACATGGAAATCAGACATAACAACCACCATGTCCAACACTGATAACAATCTTGATGGGGGATCAGTCCACGTTTTCCCTGAGACCTTGCTTGCACTCGGTACCTGCATTTTTTTTTTACCATATACTATATTTGGGGTGACTTCCTTCCTTCCTTCCTTCTGGAGCATCAGTTGTGTTTCTCACTTGACACATGGATGCACACGGTGAAACAGGAGCTGAGCTTATTCACATATGATTGTCATCATTGGATAATAATAATAATAATAATACACGAATAATAATCACTTCACCACCCATATTGACCTGTAGGAGTCAGGGCATTTCGGTCAAGGTGCACCAAAGAAGACTTATGTAACTTGAGCTTTATTGAGGAGTATAATGATTAGAAAGTGGAGAAAGCCAAGATACACACACACACACACACACACACACACACACACACACACACACACACACACACACACAAACACACACGTATATATGCACACACACAGCGTAAATGAGTACTCCCATTTTGAAAAGTACATTTTAAACAATACACAGCACAACAAAGACTACTAAATCTACTACTTTGTATGGCATCCATGATTTTTAATGACACCAAGTCTTCTAGGCATGGAATGAACAAGTTGGAAACATTTTGCTATATCAGTCTTTTTCCATTCTTCAAGAATTATCTCTTTTAGAGACTGGATGCTGGGAGGAGAGTGATGCTCAACTTGTCTCCTCAGAATTCCCCATAGGTGTTCAATTGGGTTCAGATCAGGAGACATACTTGGCCAGTGAATCACTTTCACCCTGTTCAGAAATCCAATGTTGGCGCTAGATGCGTGTTTAGGATCATTGTCATGTTGGTAAAGTACACGACAACCAAGGGCACGGAGTGATGGTAGCATCTTTTCTTTCAGTATAGAGCAATATATCTGTGAATTCATGATGCCATCAATGAAACACAACTCATAAAGACACTGCCACCACCATGTTTCACTGTAGGCACCATGCATTTTACTTTGTATTCCTCACTGTTGCGACGCCGTGCAGTTTTGAAGCCATCAGTTCCAAAAACATTTATCTTGGTCTCATCACTCCAAAGTATAGAGTCCCAGTAGTCTTCATCTGTGTCAGCATGGGACCTGGCGAACCCTAGATGGGCTTTTTTGTGTCTGGGCTTTAGGAGAGGCTTCCGTCAGGGACGGCACCCATCCACGTGTACGCCGCATTGTGTCATGGGAAATAGTCACCCTAGTTTGGATTTTTACCTCCTTGGATAACTGCAGTGAACTTGCCAATTGGTGTTAACTTCTATGGACGACCTGGACGTCTCTGTGACATGGTTGCATTTCCATCTTTTTAAGTTTTTGTACCACTTTTGCAACAGTAGTCTAACTGATAAGTAAAGCTTTGCTGACCTTCTTGTAGCCCTCACCTTTGCAGTGTAAAGAAATTATTTTCTTTCTCAGGTCTTGAGAGATTTCTCTTCCATGTGGTGCCATTGCTAACAACAGGAAATGCTGTGCCCAGGAAGTTATTAGTGTCACTGTGTCCAAAATCTATGCCATCATGGCAGATGAGACAAGGGATGAAAAATCAGAGCAGTTAGCTGTTTGTGTCTGGTGGTATATGTCAGAGGGGGCAGTGAAAGAATGTGTCCTAGCACTTGCAGAGATAAAATCATTTGATGCCCAGTGCATTGCAAATGAGCTGCAGCAGCAGATTCAAAACAGTGGTCTTGCAGAGCTTAAGTCCACAAACATATGACAGTGCAGCCGTCATGAGTGGGTCCACTGGAGATGTACAAGCACATTTTAGAAGGCTCCATCTTGAAGCTAGCTCTTTTCAGCTCGTTGGAGTGTGTCTTCTTTCTTCAGCATCTCCCTAGTGAATCATCAGAAGTTCACGCAGGCTCAGACAAGGCTTGGATTGACAACAATTGAGCTTGTGCAACTTTCAAACACTCACTAGGCATGTCAGTTGCGATCAATCAGTCCAGTTCTTGAGACATTGTCTGCCATTTTGGAGTGCCTGTCTGCCATTGGACCCCCCATAGCTGTTGGTCTTACAGCAAAGCTCTATAAGTTCTCAGCAGTCTGTGCACTACTGATGTTTCAGTCACTTCTGTCTGTAACCGAAGGACTCCAAGCTCCTTTAGAAAGAGATTTTAGACCTGGCAGAGGCTTTAATCTGCAAACAAGCAATATGTGACAAACTTAAAGGCAAATGCACAGATGCATTTGCCACGGAGCGGTATGGAATAACCAAAGCCCTGTGCCACACCCACAGTATCCCTGAACCAGGTGCCAAGGCAAGGAATGAACAGGGGAAAATGGAGGATTTTGTGCTGGAGGCAACTGCATATTGACAAACTGTATTGAACAATTCAGACACATTGAAGAAAGTTACTTTTCCATTGTGTGGATAGGATGGTTGGTGAGCTTGAGCAAAGATTTTGTGGTGTAGATGCAGGGCTACTAAAAGGCATCCAGGCATGCACCCCTAAATGTGAGAACTTCTTGAGTGAATCACACTTGAATGAACTTGTAAAACACTACAGCATTACCAGAGGTTCTGGTGGCCAGAAACTGTCTTGCCTGGAAAACAGAGGCTGGATATTTACCCAAAGATATGTTGTCTGTGCACAACATCCTTGATACAGGTTTCCCTCTCTGAAGGCAACCATCCAAAAACAGACTGAATTTAAAGCTGCAAGCAGCATTGAACACCACCATCATCAAGTTTGCGGATGACACAACAGTCATCGGACTGATCACTGGTGGGGCGGAGACAGACTATAGGGAGGAGGTGGCTCAGCTGGTGTCCTGGTGCCACACAAATAATCTCTCCTTAAATACAGAAAAGACTAAGGAGATGATTATCGACCTGAGGAGGAGTAGAGACCAGCACAGCCCACTTCAAGTTGGTGAGACACAGGCAGAGAGGGTGAAAACCTTTAAATTCCTCGGCACCCACATCAGTGAGGACCTCTCCTGGTCTCACAACACCCAGGACATTACCAGGAAGTCTCAGCAGTGGCTGCACTTCTTAAGAAACCTGAGGAAATTTGGACTGTCCACCAAACTCCTCAGCAACTTCTACATATGTACAGTGGAGGGCATCCCGACAAACTCCATCACAGTGTGGTTTGGGAACTGCACGGTACAGGAGAGGAAGGCTCTCCAACATGTGATTAAAACTGCACAATACATCTGTGTAGCAGACATCACTTCAGGACATTTACAACACCTGGGTAGAGGGCACACAACATCAACCAATCACCATGGACGCTACACACCCCCAGCACACGCTGTTCACACTGCTACCATCTGGCAGACGCTATAGGAGTGTGAAATCCAGAACAACCAGACTCAAAAACAATTTTTATCCACAGGCCATTAGGCTGCTGAATGACTCTGTCTCATGACAACTCTGTATACACAACCATTCAGCACTGGAAACTACATTTGAAAACTACATAGAAAACCAAGAGACAAAAGCAAATGAAAGTACAAAATGCAAACAAGCTACTACACGAGGACACCGGCTGTGAATGCAGGTTAGACATGAGGCCGAGACAGGAAACCGGTGATAGACACAGGACTGTCGTGGAGAATGAAACAAACTGACAAAAAGAGAACTCAAGACAAGGACTTCAGTACACAAGCGTTCATTAACTGATAGAGCACAGATGAGGTGCAAAAATGGCAGTAAAACAGGCAAAGTGATATAGGAGGATATAACTTCAAAATAAAACAGGAAATAGAACCACAAATATTAATATATAATATAATTATAATTAAACTTTCATGAACAAATCCTTTTTTTTTGTTCCTCTGATGGCGTCTTACAACAGCCTGTGTGTATGACATGAACCAGTAAGTCAACTTTAACTAGTGTGTGGTTACTCTTTAGGCAAATCAGTATCTTTTACAAGTCTTGTCTGAATGAAAACCAGATTAACTGTTAGTTATAAACAGGATAAACACATTTGTCCCTTTTGTCACAGTCAAACTGTAGCATCTTCCGGCCCCTGTGCCTACTTGTGTGCAAAACATAATTATATTCATATCCCCAATGGGATAAACGTTTTTTATTATATTGCCCCAATTGCCTCCATTCTGGTGATAGAAAAATGTCAGTTTGATGTTTTCGTGTGAGACGTATCGATTGCTTGGTGTAATGGACGTTGTAACATTTGTAGCTGTAGTGCAGCTTTTGCCTTGTTTTCATTTCAAAAGCACATGATAAAATATCATAACACACCAAGAGACTCTGCAATGAGGCTTTTATCACACTGCTCTTCCTTCTGTCCTGCTACTCTTCAGTCTATCTCTGTATGTATCTAAATCCTGAGGGAAGACAAGCATAGGCTTGTCATGTATGTGAAGTTGTTATACTGCTTGTCAGTCTGCTTGTCTTTCTGTTTTTACTTCTGTGTCCTGGGAGATGTGTGAGCTTGAGAGACTGTCATTATCTTCACTATCTTATGTCTCTCCTTCCAATTCCTTTTTTAAAAAAAAAAAAAGTCCCAAGTATGGGCAGAGTTAGACATGTCAGCTACAAGCCAGTCACTTGTTAGGTTTCCATCTAATCTCACCCCTAGCCAGCCTGTGAGCCTGTGGTGTTTGTTGGTATCGACTGGCAGCTTTTCATGGGTCAATAGGCTCTCCCGTTGGCTTCAGGGTGTCGGTAAGTTGCATCAAGTTGAGTTCAACACTTTTTAAGGGCAGTTATAATGACATAAAAAAAACTATTTTGACACTGAAGAGTCGGTGAAAATGAGGTAACATAAAACATGAAGCATGAATGAGACCTTCAGCCAGGAAAGCAACGCAGCAATACTCTGCAATCGAATGCAAGACTTCACTGTATCAATGGTTACAACTGAGCGGTGAGAGTACGAAGTGTAACTATCCCTCTGCTCCCAAGAAGAATAAAACAGAATTACAACATGAGCGTGAACTGCAGGAAAAGCATTTTCAGCAATTAACAGTAAAACTCAGTTAATGTATGCTGGCTTGCAGTGCCTGAGGATCTCTCTGTAGTCTGTCTGTCTGTCTTGCTGGATTGGACAGTACATCTCTTCTCTGTCTGTGTCTTTGTGCCAAACAGAAGTGTAAGTATGCAGATGCCAATGGGCAGCATTGTTCATAAACTGCAGCTTGGATACATAATAGTGCCATGTGAGCATCATATGTGTGTGCACAAAATGAAAGTCTTGCTTTCCAGGAGCAAACTCTGTGAATTCTGTGACGATGACAATCCTGTTTGGCGCACATAATGTTAAAACAAAAAGAAAAAAAAAAAGATTTAGTCTCTCAGTCAGGGATTAGTCAGAGGTGAAAAAAAAAAAAAAAAAAAATCACATCATTTACTTCAGTACATGTACTAATACCAACACTCCAAGTGAAAGTACTGCATTCAAAACCAAGCAAATGATGTGTTGTCACATAATTTTAGTACAAAATATACTAAAAGTACCAAAGGTAAAGAGAACAGTGCAGTAAATGTTTCCTATCTGTGTGACTAATCATACAAGTTTTCACATCAGCCCATATATGTCAGACTGTTTGATGATGATATCAATAAGATTACGTGTGTGTGTGTGTGTGTGTGTGTGTGTGTGACCTGAAGCCAAGCTAGACAATATAGTTAGTTAGTTAGTTAGTTAGTTGCATGCAAAGACCTTAAGTTTGTGTGAAGCATAATTGGACTCATATCAAATTAGCCCTGTAGCAAAGCAAAAAAAAAAAAAAAAAAAAAAAAATACTAATACAAATAGTAAACAAACACATAGATTGAACACATGTGCGTGACATTAACCAGAGTTCAAAAGTCCTGTGCTATTCTAGGCTGAGTGCTATCTAGGCCCAGTTCAAAGTTAACCTGTCTTTGAAGAAAATGTGTTGGTGGTCCCTTGGTTAATGAGCCAAGCAGGAGAGGGTTGTATTTTTAATGTTGAAGAATGCTGTTCTTGCTGGTCAAGGTCTGATGAAAGACAGTACATAGTACATTTTGCATTATTTCAAAAATGTATTTTTCTAATTTGTGTTATCAAGCATACAAAAGAGGACCCAACATTTTTATAGCTTCTATAATGGATGGCCACCCTAACCCTTACTGCCAAGATTCCATACTTTCTTCAGCCTTTGACTTCAGCAAGCTAAGTTTATTATTTTGTAAATGTAATGTTAAGTTAGTTTAGCACAGTTTTATCATGTGAACTTACCAGTGTGTGTAGCTTTAAGATTGAAAAGGGAGAGACAAGTAAAGAGACACACCTCCTGTAACCATTTGGTTGATAACGTTTTTTTATTTTATTTTTTAGTAGGAGTAACATCAATAGATAAAGTTAAATTGGAATTGTGTGTGTCCCCTCTTGTGTGTGTTGGTGTGCTAGCTATACAGCTCCATTTGGAGAGTCTTGTCAATGTTTTTTCTCTTGCCAACTTCGCAAGGCATGGTCCCAAGTACTCAAGCAGGCCAAGGTGAAACAGAACACTAGAAGACATAAGACTTTCAAACAAACATTTCTGAGCTTAATCACATGGCAGACTGCATTTATGCTAGCCTAAGTTGAGCATACAGGGGTCTTACTTTATTTGTAGAAGCATAAGTTAATAAAGGTTAAAAAAAAGTGCTTTGGAACTGCGGTAAAGAAAACCACAACAATTATTTCAGCTACACACAGGAATAACTTGTATATGCTTAAAATATGTTTTTTCAAGTGCAAACAATGCTGCATCTCTGCAGACACAATCCCCAGATATGTCAATTATGTTAAAGTGCACAGGAACCGTGCAAATGTCCGGTTTCCAAACGAGATTTCCATTTGTCCTTGTAATTTCAAAACAGTTGCATATTAGGGATGGGAAAACGATTGCTTGTCCTTTCAGCTCTTCAGTGTCAGAATTCCGTTCACTTACACATAAGCAGGAAACATGACTCGGTAACCTTCAGAGATTGAGGAATGGACAATGGTGATGAGGCTGTTGTTATGGGAGTCTGTAGAATATTCTGAGGCCAGTCATTCTTTGGGTGATGTTGGGAAAGACAGTTGTTTTTCTTACCAATTTGCCCCTTCTTTCACTTGAGAATGCAAGCAATGATGCTTTTACCTGCTTCCACAGTATCGACTCTCATAGAAGAGTTTCAAGAAGTACACACACATACAATGTCACAGTTGTTTAGACTTTGTGAAGAACTGTCAATGCTTGAAATTTCTTATGAAGGATTTGTAAAAGAGATGGATCTTGGTGTTGATGCTTCTGGTAAAGAGCCGTTTTGCCAGTATGTCGCAGTGAAAGCCCCCCTTCAATTCTGTTGAACCTGCCATCCATGAGAGCACAATATAATGTGTCAAAAATGAACCGACACTGCTTTATACTGCCTTATAACAAGAGAAAGATTTGCAAATGAACCTACAAAGCTAGGCCCAGCAAAGACATCAGAAAACTACAGGTGCAGTGTGGAAAAGATCTCTATGGGATCTGATAACATGGAAGTTGGAGTAAAATTGCCTTTGTTTTCAATTCTTTAAAGCAGTTCCATGCCCGCCAACCAGGACTTCCACCAAGTCTTGGTCATGATCTCCTCACAGGGATCGTGTCTGTAGATCTTCAACTGTATCAAAACCATCTTGAGTTCATTGGGAAGCACTTTACGTTTGTGAAGCTCAATAAGTGGATCTCTCAACTAAAGTTCAAAGATAGATATATATATATATATATATATATATATATATATATATATATATATATATATATTCGATTCTAAGGTCATGGTTCGATTCAATTCTCAATTTTTACTTTTTTCTTTTAAATCACAGGTTGCTATGCCATTTTTAGACTAGACTTTTATGCAGTATAATATCTGACATTTGTTCACGATGTACCACATGACATTGTCACATTTAAAACATTTATTAACAACATAATGTAACAATAACTTATATCTTCAGTCAATTGGAAACTTAGACAAAATAACCTGCCATCTAGTTTCTGTAGAGCAAACTGTGGCTTTTTTGTTGACAACGTGAACCTTATCAACATAACTCACTGGAAATCCGAGGAGGAGGAGGAGGAGGGGGGGGGGGTTCAAGTTCTGTCGATGGGTCTCCTGCATCTGCAGTTGCCATTGTTGTAAGAGTGGCGTAGCTCCTTTCAGGAACAGGGCGGTACGTGAGGTGTGAGTGCGTAAAGTTCGTAAGGTGTGAGCAGGCGAGCAAGAGTGAGGGAGCGTGCGTATGTATGGTCAGTTAATAAATGGGAGAGGAAGGAGAAGTGAAAGAGTAGCAGTTGTAGTGACAGAAATGAAGTGTACAATAAAGTCTGCAGTTTGGCTGTGAATAAAGGCGACGGCTGCTCCAGATACAGCAAAGCTCCCTGGTATTATTTCCAGACCAGCTTAAACATGTGAAAGTGGTTCACCCCGACAGTAAACACAAACTTCGGCCCTGGAGGAAATCATCTCCCCTGTGTTTCCTGACCACGGTCCAGCAGCCCAACAGGAATGGTGCAACACCATGCTATCAGTTGGCTGGCTGTAGCTAATAGCTACTGGCTTAGCTAGTAGCTAAGTTAGAGGAGGTTGACTCGCAGCACTTCAACACTTGCCGTGTGTGTTTTTTTTCTGCTTGGCAAGCTGACCGGACGTGACATGGAGGTCTGGCAGCATCGTCAAGTGTGTGAAATGTTACTAACTGTAAAATGTCTGAAAACGACATGTGCTTTTATGGATTGTTTCACATCTGGATGGTATTATATATGGTATTCATAGTACATCATTTCCAAAAGGTATTCCTGTCATCATTAAAGCAACAAGATTTATGAAGAATGTGGTTATAATTTGAAAAAAAATGTGGTTTAGATATTGTCAGAGCCATACACTCATGTATTCCTTTTAATAGTACCAAGACTTCAACACAAAGCTGATGATGATTCATTGGGGTGTATTAACAGACTGGAGCAATTCCTTTACTGCCGTCTTAACCTGAGATAGTCTCCTGCATCCGAGTGAAATCAGGCTGAGATTGGCAGATATCGTTGTTATGATCATCATGTTGTCATCATCATTATCATCATCATCACTACACATCTCTATCATCATCACCAATCTTTTCGGATCTGTTCCTGTAATGAGCTCATAACAGCATGAGGATGATTGCATGCACTCACACACACACTGTTTCACACACACAGTAGAACAGCTGGCATCTGTTCGGGTATGGCATCTTCATCGAAGGGGCCTCATCATCTGCCCCCCATTTTTACTTTCATCTCTCTCTTTGTCACTTCATACCCCCCCCACCCCTCCCTGTTATCCCTCCCATACCCTCCCTTCCTCTATTAACCCTTTTTTCTCTGTCTTTATCACCATCTTTCACTCGCTTACTAACTCTACAAAACATCCCGCTTCATATTAAGTCTACTTACATTTCACACACACACACACGCACACACACACACACACACAAGCACACACCCACCTCCCCTATTACTGGCTCCGTTGTGTCCAACCCCCCTCTGTGTCACCTCCTCTGCGTCTTGGCTGTTCAAACAAACGCCCTCTATCTCACCATCCAGCCATTCAAGGACAACTCGCCTGTTCACACACAAACACACACACACACACACACACACACACACACACACACACACACACACACACAGAGCATGGCAGTCAAATGACTCTCCTTTGCTGCAACTCTTTGAGGAATATTATAAGTTTCTTCTCATGTCGACTTCAGAGGGATGTCTGGAGAAATGACTTTCCC